>JANHGL010002527.1:0-19148 GCA_024611195.1 Ceyx melanurus | reverse complement strand
AAATATATAGTCAGTAAGTATTTCAAAAGCAAACAGTTTAATTGTCCACAATTTTCCAGTTTAGAGAGGGCCTTTTTACAAAGTCCGGTAGTGAAAGGACAAGGGGCAGTGTTTTTAAATTAGAAAGGAGTGGATTTAGATTAGAAATAAAGAAGAAGTTCTTTACCACAAAACTGGTGGAGCACTGGAACAGGTTGCCCAGGGAGATGGTTGAGGCCCCATCCCTGGAGACATTCAAGGTGGGGCTTGTGGAGGTTCTGAGCAATCTGCCTTAGTTGAAGTTGAACCTGCTAGTAGCAGGGATTTTGAACTAGACGACCTCTAGAGGTCCCTTTCTACCCAGACATTTCTATGATTCTATGAATTCAGAGAGATATCAAACTAAGGATCTTATGTTTTCTTATTAACTTCCAATAGAACAAAATGGTATGTAAGCCTGGAAGTGTATATTTGAAGAAATGTGTATTTTCAAATCCCTCCAAACCAGAGTTTTTTTTATTAGGTCCAAAAGTGACTGTCATACCAAAATTTTCAACTTACATTATGGCCCTGAGTTACAATCCCCAAGTCCACCAGGATGTTTTCTGATAATTTCATATCACAGAATCACAAAATGTTAGGGATTGGAAGGGACCTAGAAGATCATCTAGTCCAACCCCCCTGACAGAGCAAGGTCACCTAGAGCAAGTCACCCAGGAAAGCATCCAGGCGGGTCCGGAATATCTCCAGAGAGGAGACTCCACAATCTCCCTGGGCAGCACCTTACAGGCTCTGGAACCCTCACTGGGAAAAATTTTTTCCTTGTGTTTCCCCTAAACCTCTTGTGCTCCAGCTTGCTCCCATTGCCTCTTCCAATGTCATTGGATGACATTGAGAAGAGTCTGGTTCCGTCCTCCCTACACTCAGCTTTTATTGATAGACACTGATGAGGTTCCCCCCTCAGTCTCCTCTCCCCCAGGCTAAAGAGCCCCGGCTCCCATATCTCTGTATGATGACCTAAATCTCAGTCCTATGTACTTTCAGTTACACAGCACAGTTGGATTCTGGTTTTCTTAGTGCATACGTCAAAGTTGGTAGCTTTAGGTGAAGTATTATATGTGCTTCCCACAGTAAGAAATAAGATCACCTAGCATGTTTGGGATGTAAGTACCAGTCAAGAGATAGGTTAGAAAGGCCTGACTCTCACTACAGTGCAAAAGATTTTGCAGGCCTGTTTATGTAATGTTTCACTCACATTGAGATTAGTAATGGCAGTTTAATAACCGTTACCCTGTACAATTCTGACCTGTGCTCCTGGGAGAAAATGCTAGGCTTGTTATCAGCTGCAGTGATTCTAAACATAACTTAGTCTAGCATTTTCTATAGAATGTGTTCCATGTTTATGAACCTACATGTATGTATGTACATACTTATGTAGGCATTTTGTACTTTAAATATGTTCGTGAAATAACATATGCTTCTTATGTATCTGAAGCATCTCTCTGATGTTGAAGAACTTGCAGAAAGTTACATAATGGTCACTTTCTATCTATTCTCACCTCATTCCTTTTAGTGGCTTTTTTATTATAGATGCCATAAAGGTAGCAGTTTCTAGACTGTTCTAAGCTGTTCCCCTCCTCCAATTAGGTTGGTGGCCTCAAATATCACTATAAACGTTTGGATTTCTGTTTGGACCAACTGAACTTCTGTTGGAATTGTCATGAACCCAGCTGGGAGCATGACAATATTTGAGTACCTTTTAGAAAAAGTGAATGTAGGAGAGGAAGTTGTTCCCCTCTGGGTAAAAGGGTGAGTGCAAAGGCACTCAAGGCTAGGTATGAAAACTGCAGTTTAGTAATATGTGTTTTTCACCAGGACTGGAATGCAGCCATTGTTAACCGTATATTGTTTGTGACTCTTCTGCATTTTACTTTTTTCTCTTCTTCTGTTGGTGGGATCTATCATGATATTGTGTTTGTTGTGCCAACTTCTGGTAGTCTTCTAACTTACTAGAAGAATATGACAGTAATATCATGAGGAGAAAAAATCTAGGATTAGGCATTATGGAAAGCTCTGAGCACATGTTAGTTTTCCTGTGAGTGATATTTCCTATGTCCATGGAACTCTTTAATCTGGATTTGCTGCAATAATATTCTGCTGTTCTGCTGCTCCGTATCTCTGAGTGTATCCAAAGAGAATGGATTATCTCTGATAGTTCTGCTCCATTACACCGCATATCAAATAATATGCCATATAAAGTACTAATATCCATACAAATGGGTCCAAATTCTTCCTTATTTCTGAGTGCTCTGAACTGCACAGCTGAGGAAGACAGACATTAAAAGCAGTCAGTATAAGGTTACCTTTGGAGACTGTTCACAGAGAAGTTCATTTAATCTATTCAGTTGTCTAAGGTTGTGAGTTTTATAATTTAGTAAACAGGCAAAATCAATGGAGAAAAAAAAATACTTCAGATCTGTGATTTTTCCCATCTGAGGAAATGTAGTGAAAATATGGTGTAAATTACTATATGAAGACACTCATTTTTTCCTTGTGACTACAGACAGTGTTTAGATAAATAGTCTAGATCCATCAGTTTTAGAATATGAATTGAATGAAAAAGATCATGTTCTCTGTGTAAATTACTTTTTACAGTATTAATTTCCCAGAGGTTGTGGTGAACGTTGCAGCTATTAAAACTCCTAAGGGCTAATGGGAAAATACATTTAAAGAAACAGCTTCAAACAAAGTCACCCCATGGCTTCTAATAATGATATTCCAAATACAGTCTCTGTCTTAGCAAGATAATAAATTGCAGTTTGCCAGAAGATGGGAGAGTTCTCATAATTCAACCACTTATAAACACTATCTGTTCTTAATCTATATTCCTTTTTTTTTTCATTAAGAGTGTTCTAGTTTTATTTTCTAATCGCTGTCTCCCTTATTCCTTTTCTCTTCTCTGTGGGGGAGGGAAGGGGGTTAAAAGAGAGCATCTGCTATTGGTCTGGCAGCTTCCCTGACCCTAAACCATGACACCATTTGTACTGTCTTGTAAGCAGTATAAAATGCCACTATTCTGATTGCTTGATGCTTTAAATCTCCTTTGGATTAGGATAAGTGAAAACTATAAAAAGCAGCTGTCATTAGTTACTCGGGGAAAAGTCACAGTCATGGCAAGAATGAAGGGCAGGAAGAAGAGAAGTCCTAGACATAGAATGAGTAGATATCACTTGAGTCCTGGATGAGCAAGTGAGATAAAGCTAAATAAAAAAAAATATTTCCTGGAATTGAGTCCTGGAGGAGCAAGTGAGATAAAGCTAAATAAAAAATATTTACTGGAATTGTGATAGAGGTTTTCCCATTTCAGAATATTTTCACTTTCTTGGGATTATAACAAAGCCTCAATATGAGCAGGAATCCTGTTCATAAACCAACAGAAGTATGAAGATGAAGGAAGAATGAATGCTTGAGAAGCAGGCAAATATGATAGTGGCTCATAGGACCCTGAGAAAAATGAGTAAAATCCTTAGGTTTCTGGAAACAGAATTATTTTTATGGAGTAGTAGGAACACCTTTGTCAATGAAAAGCTCCAGAATATAAGGGCATCCCTACTGAGTTTAGATTCTAAATTTTCTATCTGCAGAGCAGTTATCTGAGCAATAACATTTGAAGTGAGAAATATTTTCCAGAGATTGATAACATCCTAGATGTAGCAGATGACTTGAGTCTAGATATGCCATGAACTTCAGTTATGACTGCTGTTAAAAGCAGAGTACAGAAATAAATGTGTACTGGAGCCACATTAGTGGATACAGGTATATTAGAGCTTATTGATTATGTAATTGTATACCTACATTGAAATAACTTATATCAGAATGAGAAGATGTATTTTGATCGCCAGTTCAGTTGTCTTCCGTGTATCTTATGACCTCAAAATAAGTCAGTTCAGAATATCTGAACTGTCTTTTGGTGTGTTATTCAACCAGTAAATTTTTTTTCTATATTCCTCAGTATTTTCACTTTATTTTATTTTTTTTTTAGATTTCATTCTTTCTAAACACATGATTTTCTTCTAGTCCTTAAGCAGTATTTGTCCTACTTGCTTTACACATACTTTTAACCTTTAATTTTGTCTCTGATTCTTTTTTTTTTTTTGTAGTAGGCCAAGAGGGAAGATGTGAGACAAATAAAAGTCAGTAAATTAGAGGGATGCTATTTGTATCTCTTGATACTATTACATGCATACAAATGTATTTTAGTGATTCATTTATTTTCCAGTGCAATTTGTTAAATAGTCAAACATCTTTACTTCAACTTTCCTAAATTTATATTTTGATTTATTAGAAATGGCCCTGAATGAAAGTCCCAGAAAAGAAGTGGATATGCACACAGGAAAACTTCAAATCTGGATTTGAAGGGTAAATATTACCTATTTTATAACCCAAACCACTATTGTGACATGAAGCATATTTATCTTTGGAATGTTTAAAACAAAAATCAGCTGTACAGATCTCATCTCTTACAATAGCAACAGCAAAAAAGTTTTGGAAACTAAATAATAATGTGTTGAAAATTAAAAATATCAACAGTTTGAATCTGTTCTTCTCATGCACACAGCAATTTTGAGTTATGCTACCCAGACTTAAATTTGCTTTGAAATTCTCACTATTATCTAAGCAGCAAGAATTTAATCTATTGACCCTTTCATTTGCAAAGGTGGTTATTTGAAAAGCCGTAGGTAAAAGGATTTCCTGATGGAAAGTTGAGTATACACATCTGTGTGGTTTATTGCTGCATACATGTGTGTGTAAGAGTGTGTATAAGTGTGCATTTAGAATTATAGAATCATAGAGTCATTTTGATTGTAAGAGACCTTTAAGAGAAGTCCAACTGTTAACCCAGCACTGACAGGTCTCCACTAAACCATGTTCCTAAATGCCACATGTACATGTCTTTTAAATAACTTCAGCGTTGTTGAATCTGCCACTTGCCTGGGCACAAGCCTGTGCTTGACAACCCTTTCAGTGAATAATTTTTTTCCCATATCCAGTCTAAGCCTTCTTCAGTGCAGCTTGAGGCCATTTTCTCTTGTCCTGTTGATTGTTACTTTGCAGAAGATCCCAACCCCCACCTCACTACAACCTCCTTCCAGGCAGTTGTGGAGAATGATAAGGTCTCCCCTGAGCCTCCTTTTCTTCAGGCTAAACAACCCCAGTACCCTCAGCCACTTCTTCTAATGTGTATAAAAGAGAAAGAAAGCAACATGATCAAATACAATGTGCTAAACATAAATCATTCATGACCTAACCTTATAGAAGCTGAAAGGTACTGTTTTATGAGGTTTACTTAGCCTATCTAGAGACCAAGCAGCACCAGAAAACTAAATATTTGCTTTAGAGAAGTATTCATTTCTTGATTTGATTTGTACCATCAATAGAACAAATCTGTTTGATTTGCTGTGGCTAAAAATATTACTCAGAAAAAAAAAAAAAAGTATCTTTATGACTTTAGGGATTATCTACATCTATTTGCTTTCTATGTTTTATATTGCCTGTATTAGTTTTTACAGCAACAATTGTAAGATCACAGAGATGCCATTATGATGATTTCCACCTGAGGGATATGTAACAAGTTACTAAGAGAATGGTGTTACCTTTACTAATAAAGGCACAAATAAAGAGTAGAAAACACATCACATATAGATGCAGTATCTGCACATGTTTCTGAATAGAAACTTTCTAGAGGTTTGTGTGGTGGTTCTGTGACTCTTTGCGAACATGCAAAAACTATCTGGGATTAAAAAAGTGGACAGTACTCAAAGAACAAAGTGTCACCTGGTATCCCTTTATTAAGATACATAAAGAGGATAATTTCCAATAAGCAATTTTTTAGGCATAAAAAGGTTTTATTCAGCAAGACCTGGAGGCAGAATTTGTTTGCCTTAATCTGGTTGTGTTCTTTTTAACAGATCTCATTGTTAAAGTATTTTCAGGTCTAGTTTTATTTCACTCTGGAGCTCAACATTTTTTGATTTGAGGTCCAGATGAAGTCGTGATTATTGTGTCTTACATGTACCTTGATTTAAAATTCTTTTGAAACTCAGAGGACTTCCTGCCTCAACTTGGCCAGTGCTGAATGTCCTTAATAGTCTATTTGATGATTGAGGAGCAGCAATATTTGGTAACTAATACTAAGACTACATCTAACTAATACTAATACTACATCTTTTATTTAACAAAATTTCTGTCTGCTAGAAGCTGTCCAGGAAGTGGCTGATGGTTGAACCTATACATCACATTTCCACCATGTTTCCTCCTCAGGGTGGTGTAGAGAGTAAGCAGCTGCAATATGTTTATTGTTAACATCAATTAGGTTTTCTTGTTGAACATTCTGGTTTCACGGATGTCTACATAGTACCAACAGTATGTAGATCTCCACTGACTTCTATATTAGCGTATTTCACAAGGAAGACTGCTGGCACATGCTAACTTTTCCAGTATTCAAGTACAAGTGTCTTTGGAAAATAAGCCTGATGTAATTTCTCTAGGCACACAGGAAAGGCAAGTCAGGCCATCTTTCCTGCTTTACTGCTACATACTCTTGACTTTGGTCATCAGGATTTGGTACCTTTCTAAAGGTCCAGATTCACTCAGTATTTAATAAAGGAGCTTCTTTTTGATATAGAGGCCTGTATTTTGCTTTGTCATTTGAATTACTGGTTAAAGGAGTATATGTTTTATGTGACTATAGGACATAATTTCCGTAGCATCAAATAACATAGCAATTAAAACTATCTATCTGAAGATTCTACTTTTGTGTTAGTATACACTGCCACAAACTGAAAACAGTCTTTATCAACTGCATAACTAATTTTTTTTACCATAACTAATTGATTTTACCTTGATCTGTGTTTTATACATTGTAGATGTTAGGGCTTTAGAAATGATATGAACAAACTGCAAACTGAGAGTAAGCTTTCAATTATTCATTTATATTATTGCTTAAATGCCCACACCTACACTGTATAAAACACAGAGGAAGATAAAATTTCTGACTTATTTAGTACACTGTCTAAACAAGCAGGAAAAATGATAAAGACTGTTCTGAATGACCAAGTATAGTAGCATTAATGTAGATTAATTCATCTGCTAACACGGGTGCACTGCTAAGGTTCTTGTTGGATGTCAATTCTGAGACACTTAAACTGTATAGTCTTCCTGAATTGTGAAAATAGGTTTCTATTATGTATTCTGTCCTAGTTCTGTGCACAGAGCTCACTGATGTCACTAAGACATCTGCATGCAGAGCTGGGGTAGAATATGCAATAAAGATTCACACTGCAGATATGTTAGGGGCTCCAGTCTGGTGCCAGAAGCAGTATATTGCTATTGGACAGATGCTTCTTAAACCAATAAGACCTGTCATTTCTCAGGTAGCAGGCATATCTGATAATATGTTATTGATTTAACATATTTAACTTTTCTGGATTTTTTTTTCAAGTTGCATATGACTCTATAAAACACATAAACAATGACAACCTTGAATTTTGTTTAAACTGTAATGGAGGTAAAACCACAACTGTAGCACTTCCACCTAAGGTGCCTACCTGATAAACGAAGAATAAAGCTACTAGACATCAAGTGCTTGCAGTCTATGGGACAATTCATGTTTTCACTTCCTTCTGCTCTGCTTCCTTAGAAAATTGGCTCTGCCATCTGCTAATTAAGCATAATAAGTATGTTGTGCCTCCAAATGTCTCTTCTGGAATATGTTACTTGGAGGTGTAAGGTGATCCATCTTCTCTGACAGGTGTAGTGGAAAAGCAAAGAACTCCTAGTTTCAGAATCTGCTTCCACCATAATTTCTACAAGAAACTTCCTGTCACAACTGGGGCAAGTGGGATATTTTACATTATAATGTATGTTGCCTATTCATTTCCCTGATCTTTTCTCATAGATATTTCAGGTTTTCTTTCTGATACTTAGGGGGGAAAAAAAATAAATAAAAAAGATACTTGTGAATTAACAGTTTATGATTTGGAAAATACTACTTTTGTCTGAAGTTACTGACTTAAATACAAACAGAATATGGCTTAGCACATTATCACATCTCAGACATGAGTCTTTCTGTAGCACATTCAAAATTGTAGGGTTTTTTTTCCTTCCATTTTGTCAGTAAGAGGGAAGGCACTAATGTATTTTATTTCAGATTTTTAAGTGTATTTGTTATATTCCTACTGAAATATCATTGCCATATACTGCCAGGTTTTGTTTTATTTTCAGTCTGAAAAACTAATTATGGACATATGCTATGACTGAGATGGTGTATTATTGTTCGCATGTTTCCCATTTATGGTATAAATCTGAATATGTACTTTCTAGATGTACATTTATGAAGCTTCAGCAATTCAGTGCCCCTACAGATAAGGTTGCTTTTTCTAACAAACCTAAACTAAGAAGCAGTCAGCCCGAGGAATTATAACCTATACACCACTGCTTGCTCTACAGTGTTTATAGAAGATAAACTTTTATTCAAATTATTTTCAAATAAGTTAGTTTCTTACAGATTTTGCTGTGTGAGAGGTTTAAATGCCACTGTAGCTACAGTGACTGAAAGTGAGAAACATGGACTTATTTAAATTTCCTGTGTGAATGGTGTCCTTAGCTCAACCAGTCAAGGCATTTTGAGAACTACGGAGTTAACTGTCTCTCTGATAGAAATTAAAAACGATGCTTTTATGATATGTCTGGCATCTGTTGCTTGGCCAGATATCTGTGTTCTGGTATGCCATGTGAGACTGGCTGACACTGTATCAGAAAGCTTTACAATGGATTTATCTGCTGTAGCTTCTTGTACAATACTGAAATATTTTTTGTGGGGGAGATTACCTTTTTTTTTTGTTCGTATTTCACATTGTCCTGTACAGACTTATGTCTTGTGCTTTGTTTAGGAGTCTGCTTTTTAATTATCTTCTTGTACCCTTCTACACTGATGTAAAAGTGAAAGCTCAAATGGAGCAAAAATATATGCTTAGAATCCGGTTTAGGTTCAGTCTATCTGTGATAGAGGCAAACATTTCTATAGCCAAGGCATTCTGTCTCCTTCAAAAAACTCATGATGTCACAATAATATTTCTCTCACTCTTCAGGTGATACAGTCTTTCACAGAATCACAGAATTTCCTAGACTGGAAAAGACCTTTACAGTCTTCTAGACCACTCATTAGCCTAACACTGAGAAGACCTTGACTAAACCATATCCCTCAGCACTACATCTACGTAACTCTTAAATACTTCCAGTAATGGGGACTCAACCACTTTGTGGGAAGCTGTTCCAGTGCTAGATAACCCATTTGGTAAAGAAATTCTTCCTCATAGCTAATCTAAATTTCTCTTGGTGCAACTTAAGACCACTTCCTCTGGTTCTATCACCTGTTACTTAGAAGAATTGACCAACTCCCACCTCTCTACAACATCCTTTCAGGTAGTTGTAGAAAGTGATAAGGTCTCCTGCAAGCCTTCTCTTCTCAAAGCTGAACAACCCCAATTTTTTCAGCTACTCCTTGTTAAATGTGCTCCAGGCCCTTCACCAGCTTGTTGCCCTTCTTTGGACAGACTCTAGTGTCTCTGCGTCCTTCTTGTGGTGAAGGGCCCAGAAGTGACCACAGTACTCAAGGTATAGCCTCACCAGTGATGAGTACAGGAGTAGAATCACTTCTCTGGACTTACTTCACACAACATTCCTGATACAGGCCAGGATACTGATGGCCTTCATGGCCACCTGGGCACACTGCTGGCCCATTGTCATGATCCAGTATTGGATATGTGGCAATTTTTAATGAAAGGTTTAAAGGTGATCCCCAAATGGTGAAATTAAGACACAAATGAGGTCAAATGGCACATGCACGACAAAGTTTTACTACAATAGCGAAACAGAGTTTCTAGAGCAGACAGGAGAGTAGGGGGGAAAATAGAAACAGAAAAGAAAGGAGAAAGCAGAGTATAACAAGTGATAGTATAGTCACCATTGCAGTCCAGCGACGATGTCGGTGGGGAAGAGAACTTCTTTCTTCCTTTCCCAGGAAAATGCTGCTTCTTCTTTTCCCAGGGAAAATGCTTCCGAAAACCCCATCCATCATAAAGCAGATTTATACAGTTTTTTCCACTACACCCCCTTTCCTCCCCCTGTACAGGTGAGAAATTCCTTCTCCTCCTTCGAGATAAGGGGGTTGGGTGTAGTTAGCACAGTGCTTAGTTTGGCTAATTGGAGAGATCAGCTATTGTAAGTCGACAGACAGCCACAGGGTCCATTTATCGGAAAAGGCACTCTCAGCGTTGGCTTCAGACCCCTTCCCATCTCCAATCTCCAGCGTACCCACCTCAGGGAGTGATGTTGAAATATTTCTTTAGCCTTGCTCAACTGTTCAGATTTCACCAGACAGACAACATACCGTGATTGTCTTACCGACTAAGATTGTTTGAGTCAAAACACTATACGACCTGCGTGTCACACCCATGTTCAGCTGGCTGTCCATCAGCATCCCCTGGTCCTTCTCTGTTGAGCAGCTTTCCAGTCACTCCTCCCCAGACCTGTAGCACTGCTGGAAGTTGTTGTAGCCAATGTGCAGAAACTGGCATTTGAACTTATTGAAGCCCATGCTGCTGTCCTTGACCCATCAATCTAATCTGTCTAGATCCCTCTGAAGAGCCTCCCTAGCCTCAAGCAGATTGAAATTTCTACCCAGCTTGATGTCATCTGCAAACTTACTATAGATGCACTCAATCCCACCATCCAGGTCATCAATAAAAATATAAAATAGAACTGGCCCCAGCACTGACCCCTGGGGGACACCGCTCCCACAGAATAGAATAACTTTAATGAAAATTAAAATGAAAATAATAATAATAATAATTTGAATGTATACAAATATGTACAAAACCAGTGTCGAGGTTTAGGGCCAGGGCAAAACGAGACTGATAACAGACACTTTCTTTCAACTCCCCTCCCTCCCCCACAGGGAAGAGAAAAGGAATAAAAGAGAGAGATTTAGTGATTAGAAAAGGAAAGTAGAACAATTTTAATGAAAATGAAAATAATAATAATAATGATGGAATATATATATACAAATATGTGTAAAATCAGTAACAAACCCAACCCCCATGATGATAGTTACGTCACTGATGCTGTGGAGTTGGCACAGTGAGAGTCCCAGACTGGGCCACCAGCAGATGGGATCTGTGCTCAGGAGCTGGATTCTGGTAGTGGGTTCAGGAACACACCAATTGGGACTGAAGGCAGTATGGACAGAGTCCTCCTTGGTGCTCTGAGTGGGAGAACCCACCAAGAGAGGAAGAACGCCAACAACAACACCCCAAACCACGAGCCTCCATGCTGGAAGTCTAGCTGAGAGCCTAGCCAGGCCCAGCCTACTGACCCTCAGGATCCCAGAGCTTTATTTACTGGATATAGTGTCTTTGGGCTGGAATACCTCGTTGGTCAGTTTGGGGTCACCTGTCCTCTCTGCTCCTCCCTGCAGGTGCTGCCTTTCCTTTTCTGCACCCCCCAGTGTGGTACACAAGGTCTCTCAGTGGCCTTAATCTGCATTCCAATCCTTGGTAATAACTCTAAACTCTGGCAGTGATAAAACGCCATGTTTAGAGTTACCACCAAGGGTTGGTGTGCAGACCAAGTGCACTGCTGGATCTTGTGTACTGTGTTGGAGGCACAGGAAGTGAAAGACCGTACCTGCAGGGAGGAGTAGACCAGACAGGTGACCCCAAACTGACCAGCAAGGGATTACCAGCTCATGTATGTCATATTCAGTATAAAGCTGATGGATCAGGAGGGTCTTGTTTTTCTCTTGGGGTGATCTCTCTTTGCCCTCTTGAACCCAGCACCTCTTCAACACAGTTCAGGCCCATGCAGCCAGTATGGAGTGGGTATACGTATCTACTACCAGGGGAGGTGAGGGACTGGGGACAGATGAAAAATTGAAGAGAAGCATTGACCAGCCTGAAAGGATGGGGAATTTCAGACTAGTAGTCCGTAAATCCCAATTCTCTTTTCTCTGTCACTGCAAAGATGGAGTCCCTGAAGTAAAAAACCAAACCAAACCAAACCAAAAAAAAACCCAAACAAACCCAAAACAACAACAAAAACAAACAAACAAAAAAAAAGGAGAAAAAAAAAGAGGAGTCTTCCTGGAGGATTCACACTGTGGTTGCCATTTCATTTTGACCTCTAAAAATATATATATCCAGAGTAACTCCAATGATGTCAATAATCAACTGTACAGCTGCATACACGTAGTATTGAAATTCTGCTCTCTTTTTTTGAGAAAGTCTTCAAAACAGCAGAGATTTATAGTGAACTTGGCTAATCTTCAGGTGATTTACTTAGACTACAAGCCTCCTGATTCCTCCAAAATACAATAACTGAAGATATTAATTCTAAAATAGCATGTAAGAAAGAATTGGAAAACAAATTTCAAGGAAAGTGAGACTAGCAGACTTGAACATCCATAATGAATATTGGATTTGTGTTTCATTTTAATTTGTAATCTCTGCTCAGTTACTCTGAACTCAGAGGCTATTCATGGAAGTTGATGTGATATATATTTTGTGTTTGTTTGCTGCCAAATTGAGAAGAAAATGTGGAAGCAACAAAAGAAATAGTCAACTGAATATGCTTGGGAGATATTCATGTTTGTATAAAACCAAAAATTCCTAAGTGTAGTCCTGGCTTCACATTTCTTTATTTTAATCTTACTGTCACATAAAAATGATTATGCATTTTTTGAGAAAATATTTTCTGAAAAACATTTCAGTGACACCAAAATACAATGGAATTTAAAAGAACACAATACTCATGTTTCTTATGTATAACTCAGAAACTGCTTGCATTAAACAAAGTGTCAGCATTCAAAACTTTAAAGAAAATTAATGTTAACTTTCCTGTAATTTTCTCAAACAAGACTATTTTGAAAATACTTCTATCAATTGCCAGGCTAGGCCTTTATTTTGAAAATATTTTTAATTCACTGGATAGATGGAGAATATTTGCCAGTTTACCTTGAATCCATAAAAAATAATGATGAGACAGTGCTTAACATTTGAAATTATATTATAATGGAAGCATTTCTTAGTAAAAGGGTAGCTGGGGTGGCTAAGATATCACTGTGTTGGTGACTACAGTAATTTTATTTCCTTCAACTTCTTTCTTTGTCATGCTGATGATGTGAGTCATTGCTGTGTTGATGCTATTTCCTATGATATTGCTCCTGTGTGTAGTTTAAAGCATCTTTATTTTCAAGTGTTCCAACTTAGTGTCCACCAACACAACAGTCATACACCTTCTAAAACTTCAAGTACATGCCCATTAGTTTTAAGTCTATTTTTGTTTTCTGAGATGTCTTACATAACTCCTGAGCTCCCGAAGAGTTGCAGTGAATAAGGGAGAAAGTTTGATTGATGTATTTCACCATCATAATAACAGAAATTTAGACATGTTAAGTAACATAAGAATAAGCACTTCTAATTAAGGATGTAATCACCACTACTTCAGTGCTTCTTTGACTTTTAATAATATATCTTTGATTTAGACTGAGAAATGGGAGAGCCCCTCTTCTTTCTGAGCCTTTTTCTGCTGATTCTCTTTAATATTCTACTTGAAAACTGACACTAAATGTCCAAATCTAGAACTTGAGACCCTTGTGTGAGAAGCTGGTAGACCAAATTTGCTTTTCTCTCACAGCTCTTTCTACAGGTAGCACTTCTTTAAAAGTAGTCACTAACTTGGGACTGACAAAAACTTGTCTTGATTTCGCTCATCAGTCACTATCTGTCAGCACCAAAAAAACATCAGAGTCTGGAATGAGATATGTCAGTGAGACCATCCATACTAGCTCAAACTATTGAGTCAGTCTCCTGGTATTTCATCTGAGGATGACAAGTGAGATAATAAATCTAACTGTGCTACATTAACAGAGCTAGAAAAAGCAATTTTAATAAGATAGATTTGTCAAACCACGTATCTTATTACCTAGGACTGCAACTCTTATTAGAGAACACTACATACCACGGGCATGTCCTGGCTATGCCATGTAACTGCCCTGTCTCTACTGCTTGGCAGTAGGGAGAGTCTGGTTGATGTTGTTTGAAAGAATTCAGAGGAAAGACATTACTTAAAAAGAAATGTTCACCTTAGTTTCTGTAATTTTATGCAGTAGCAACTTATGGCTGGAAATAAGGTAGAATTTAAGCGGATTGGCTTAATGGGTCTGCTATTACTAACCATGTAATTACTGAAAAGTTCTCACAGTTTGCTGCAGCACAACCAACAGAATTTCTTTTTGATCCATTATTTTAATTAGGTTGAAAATATAACCAAACAGCCTTGTGATTGCAGAAGCCTTTCTCTCTATTGCAAACAAGTCACAAATAGCCTCCTACTACATCTACATAACAACATAAGGGAGAATGATTAGATGTAGGGAAGGTCTCCTACTGTTCCTCAATAGGCATCTTGCAACTCAGAGAAGTGTGACTAGTATATGGTGCTTCCCCCAGTTCATTACATTTCCCAAAGTAAATCCATTTCTGTCCATCCAGTTTGGGCTGGAGATAGATAACCATTTAACTGAACACTTCTCATAAAAGCAGGAAACTGAATGGTGAGCTTTGTGGTGGGAATGTATGCACAGTAACTGTCTACTTTTCTGGCCTTACCATCTGCTTCTGTCTGTGGGAATGCTGGGTGTTCCAGCCAAGACACCACTGTTTCTCAAACCTCCCATTCATTCACAATCAGATCTATTGAGAAACTGCCATTCATCCTTGGCAGAAAAATAATGGACCCAATCATTAGCACAATATGCCTGAGATTAGCTGAACAACTGGTGCTGCTCGATGGCTGGTGGTACAGCTGCTGCAGAAGCCCCAGCCTGCCTTTTGTATGTGCTGATGGGTGAGATGTGAGTTCAAGGCCCAAGTAAGAGGGGGGAAGGAGAACTAGCTGGTGAGACAAGGAAATTCACTTGTGCTTGACAAACACTGTTAAGAAGCATGACTAGAACATGTCTGTGAAGTAAAAGAACTGCAGTGACTTTATAAACTGTTCATCAAAGATAAATGGAACTGTTGATTCAGAAGAAGATGGATAAGAAAGGTCACAGACTGAAGAAGGCTTTATAAGATATCTTGACCACAAAATTAAAGGCTGCTTCCATAACAGGATAGGAAGTTCCACCTGAAGATACTGGACTTTCCTTCTTCTGCAAAAATGTAAAGAAATATAACCATATTTTTATTGTATGTGACACACATGACATTCCCTACCCTGGGCTGCTTTGCAAAACTAAACAGACTCCCTCACCACCCAGACAGTCAGTGAGATGGAATGGCTGGGCATACCCCCAATGATATCCATAATTCCTGAATTCTGTGGGTAGGAGCTAAGAAAGACAGTAGCCCCATCAGAGAGAGCCAAGCTGACCTGACAAATGAGCATAGTACTGACTAAAGACAATCATCTTGCAACACTATCAGGGTTCTGGTCCTAAGCGAGACCCATTGGAGCTCTCCAGGATCACAGTGGGATGAGTCTTATGCTGAGATGCTTCCCAGGTGAGACTCTGGACACCTGATGAAGGGGAAGACCATCCATCTGCAAAACCTGACAAAGGTAAAATTGCCATCTGCCTGCAAAGACTTACGAGGGGAATCACTGTGCACTTGTAACATGTTGATAAATGATGTATTTGTGATCCCCAATTATAGGTTAACCTCTATGCTTGTATATAGCTTCGTGCGTGTGTGCATTTTGCTTTTGCTTAGCAAACTGTTAAATCTTACATGAATCAATAAATTTAACATAACTGATTATTCATTTTGATTGATTAAGCATTGCTATTTTTATAAGACACTGTATCAATGTTAATATAATTGAATTTATGCTATTACTTATCTCTAGTTGCCTAACAATCATAATGTTGCATTAAACACTACATTAAAGTCCCAATACCCAAATTTTCCTAAGCATAAACCAGTGACCAAATCTGGGACTAGGTGTAGATCTAACTTTATTTTCCAAAGGCTTTCAGAGGACAAGAGCATCTCTTCTGAACCTTGTGACTAAATGGGAGAGTTTTCCTTTACCTCTGATATCCCCAGCATCCATGATATCCTTAGTCATAAACCATTGACCAGGTCTAAGATTGGATTTAGCTGCACTTAGGCTTCTCTCTGAGCGGAGTTTAGAAAGCAAGAGGGTCAATTCTGGTAATTCAAGGGGAACATCACTCTTACTCTTTCCACTCCCAGTTCCCATGAAAATTACCCTAACAATTTCAAATCCTTCTCACTGTGTACATGTATTTATTTGCACAAATACTGGAATCATATTGGTTTTTGCATATATATATACTTGCACAAATATTTTAATCTTATTGCTTTCTTTAGTTGTAAACATACTTACTCAAGTAAATACTGTAATACTATTGCTTTAATCAATTTGTCTTGTACTAAGTAGGGTAGTGAACTTGCCATCACTTTGAACCATGATTAATTTTTGTTGATTCCTTGCTGTATTTCACCAAATATACCAAACATTATTAAACCATTAATTTTTATTATTAAATTGTATTTTGCTTCCCTGTGAGTGAGGTGCTTTCCATTAATTCTGTGGAAGTCAGAGTCTTAATTAGGATTCTACGACAAGTGGTTTAAGTGAATTAAAGGGGAAATGCTCTTTTACAGCCCCCATGACATATGTTCCCACTCTGGTATTTCCCATGGTTTGTAAATATTTTGAAGGGATCAGATAGTCCATAGATTTCAGCATTACTAACCCAGATATTGAAAGGCATATATCAGTCTGAAGAACAAAGCAAGATTTAAAAATAGATAAATTCCACTAGATGCTATGCGCTTTTTGTTGTGATTTATTAATTTTAAGAGTTAAAAAAAAAAAACAGAATGTAAAATTCTTCTTTAATCGCCTGACTTGAACTACTAAAAAAAAACAAACTATAGCAACACTGAATCGTAAAGGCATGCAACATTAGAATGTGTATGAGGAGACATGGAAGAGGGAGCATAGTCTTAAAGAAACGGTAAAACTCTGTTTCATTTAAAAGGACCAGTGAGTACCTCACTTAATTAAACCAGACAAACTACAAAAGCCTGTTTAGCTTTAAAATCTGCATATAGTGCATATATATATAGAATATAGGATCAGTCAGCAACTATCAAAATACACATAACAATTACATTCATAATTTGTAGAATACTAATAACTAACTACATTATATCTT
Source organism: Ceyx melanurus (assembly GCA_024611195.1). Classification (NCBI taxonomy): domain Eukaryota; kingdom Metazoa; phylum Chordata; class Aves; order Coraciiformes; family Alcedinidae; genus Ceyx; species Ceyx melanurus. The sequence continues at coordinate 1,858 of JANHGL010002527.1, read as the reverse complement.
TGCACATCAGAATGCAACAAAGGCCATATGAATCTGCAAGTACATACATAAGCTTTATAATGACAGTAGATTGTAATTACCTTGTTGACATAAGTCTCTGCAACATTACAATAATTCTTCGAAGACATAGCTGGACAATACCAGTGAAGTTATTTGGAAAGGAGACTATTAGGAGAGACAGTGAAAAATTTACTTTTGTGCTGTAGTCTGTATGGTTAGTAGTTATAGGATAAGATTTGAGGATCAGACTATTAAAATTATGCTTATTCCTCCCATGAGCAAATGGGCTTTGCATTCATACAAGTAAAACATTCATTCAGAACAAAAGTCTATCCTCTGAAAACCTTGTTCCAGGAGAACCTTCCCAGTCCCTGGAGTGGTGCCTGGATAAAAACTTCCAGCCTTGTGCTGAACTCACCCAGACAATTCACAAATTCTCACTGCATGTCAGTAGTCTGACTTCACTGACTGTAAACTACCATGGAAGAAAAAATTGGAAGAAGTTGTTTCCAGAGATCACAGAAGTGAAATAATCTCATAAATGCAGTGTTCAGTGATGACAAAGTTAAAGCAACTTTGAAGTTACATCTTGGGGTTCATTCATCTCTGAAATCAGAAATACTGTATCTTAAAAATGTGACACCAAAATGACTGCAACAGTTTTTCTGTGCCATAGAAATAAAAAATAGTTTTTTTCTGTCATCAAGTTTTCTTACATTTCACTGAGTAGATATAAGAGACTAATATGTCTATTGTACTTCAGAATTATTTGTTAACACAGTCTTTAAAAGTCTGTCAGGAATTAAGTTTGCCTCCCCCTCCATCTCCCCCCCTGCTCTGAAAACATAGTCAACCCACCAAGAGGTCTTGGTCTCTAGGTGCCAGGAATAAAAGACAGGTTTTGCCAAAGACCTCTATAATTGTGTCACTCTTTTTTTTGGTCCACACACACTTCAATGTGTTTCAGAGTTAACTTACGAATAGGTGAGGCATCTGCTGTTAAGTGGTCTGTCAACTTTATATGAGCATAAATAATGCAGCAAAAATTGTACAGCCATTGATATGCTTCTTCACAGAGAAATTTGAATTAATTTATTTTACCAACTATATTTTATTGATGTTACCATTACTTGGTACTGATTTGGAATAACACCACTTCTAAGGGTACCCTGGTGTTTTGAATACCTTTTAAGTGCTGGTGAATAAGATGCAAACAAAGAATTAGAAATCCCTAATCAGCATATACCATTAAAAATACTATTCAGTTTTTCAGTAGACTTGGCTGAATAGTTATTGGAAGAAGCACTTGTTCCCTTGAGTTACTCAGAATCAGATTTGGGGTTGTGGGTTTTTTTTTAGAAAAGATCTTTTTTAGAAAACTACCATTTCAAATTACTTCACTGCAGTTTAATTTGTGTGAAATACAGACTTAATGAGAAAAGGGAATTTCCTTAAGACATATTGGCTTGAGCTGTAAAATTAAGACAAGCAAAGTACAAAGACAGGAATTGTATCCATCTGAAAAACTTCCATCCTGGGACCCATTAAGCACTTCACTCAAGAACTGTTGATAGATGGCTAGCAATTTCTGATCACCTACGTGCTATTTTTTATTATCTTTAGGAGGGCTATGGCTGACACTCGGTCCTCTGGGGTTTTTAAAAGAATCAAATGAGCATTCAGAAAATAGGGCAATAAAATGCATAAATTATTTTAAAAGGATCAAGGGAATTAATTAAAAGAATAGATAGTTCCTCTTAATAAGTTTCATAGATTCATAGATAGATTCATAGATATTAGGGGTTGGAAGGGACCTAGAAGATCATCCAGTCCAACCCCCCTGCCTGAGCAGGATCAC
>JANHGL010002525.1:15817-63520 GCA_024611195.1 Ceyx melanurus | reverse complement strand
AATATTTATTTATTTTATCATGTTATTTTTATCTACAGTGAGAATAATACCCAAGAAAAGACCACGATATGAGACATCCCTAAGCTGAATATCCTGAAATTATATATGTTCAACCATTTAAGGTTTATTAAAATGCTGGGTTTTCAGCAGAAGTGGTCCAATGATCAAGATTTGGGCCTCACTGTGTTAGGCATTGTACTTTGGTCACTGATTTAAGAAGGAGCAAGGTGAATTCTTCAGCCTGGATAACCTTAGGGAGGATGAAAGAAGACTCTTTTTTTGCTACTGTTTTTGCAAGCTTTGAAGAAACAAGATACAAATAATTAAGAGGGAGTTGGTTTATTTGTAGGTTCTTCCAGAAGGAGCTGGGTTGAAACTTAAAATTTTCCATCACTGACATGTATTTCAATTACCAAAAGTTATACAGTGAGAAACAATAGTGAAGAGACTAGAAAATGTGATTCTCTTCTTGCAAAGAAACATAAATAGCAACATGATTGGTTTTGCATTTAGTTTTAGTTTTCTTGAGTTCCTACCAATAAATAATTTAATCTTATAAAGCTATCATTAGAGCAACTGACACTATAAATCACTGCTTTTACAATGGACATCTAAGTAAGCTATTTTTATTGCCTCAATACTTTGAATTAACTGAATAAAAGTTAAAAGCATTTCCCCTAGAGATTTACAATAGAATTGGGTTTGGCCTTTGTAAACAAAATCAGATTTTGTCATTAAAAAAATGTACTTCCAGCTGCTTTATAGAAATTACCACACATATGAATCTCAGAGGATTTCTCTTAAAATGTGAACTTGTGGCCTTCCTAGCAGAAAAAGAGCAACACAAAGGGAATCAGGCTGGTGGTGTTTGCCTTTTCCCAGGCATGGCAAAAAAAAATCTTTTGGCAAGGGAGCAAAGAGATGAGTGACTAGTCAAGCAGAGTTGTGTGTTGCTTTATTACCTGTACAACAGCTTGTCACCATTTTCTTGGTGAAAGGAGCTGTAATGTTATTCATATTTTTAATTGCAACTTAACAACTGTAAAAATAGAAATCACAGAATTCAGTATATACAAGGCCATAATCTTCACATCCAGAAGTATTTAACTGTAAGTATAAACAGTTGTGCTCATTACACATTCAGAGCAGTGTACTAACATAAGCTAGTTAATCCTTACTACTTTTAAAGTTAATTGGGAGCAGCTATCACACTTTGTTATGAGTATAATAGAAAAGCTGAAGCAGAAAAGTGACTCATCATGGAAGAAATCTAAGAGTTGACAGATTAATATCTTGGAAAACCAGATCCCCCTTCTCTAAATCTTTTTGCCAAAATGATCTTTATTTCTCCAGCCTGGTAGGCCTGTTTGTGTGGGATAATACAATGCAAGTGGGGAGAATCTAGATTCCAGGGCATTTGAACCAAGGTTATTTTCTACAGCCAGAGTGTAGACACCTGTTAATAGACTCCTGGTATCTATTGGAGCCTCAGGCAGTTCTGTGCCACTGACCTCAGAAGGATCATGATCTCATCAAAGGTTGCAAAGTTCTGCAGCATTTTAGGATATCCACAAAGTTAAGCCCAATAGTATGGCATTTTCCTCTTCTGTGTATCTTTTCTCTCCTCTGAGAACTTAAAAGTAATACCTCCTGCTGATGACAAGCAAACTGCAGCTGGAGGAGTCATTTCTCAGAAAAACAGGCAGAGGATAAAATCCCCAAGAACAGTAGGTATTCCCCTTAAAGAAGAATTTTGCTTCTGTTGGGCAGAGCCCTAAAAGATGTTCTTTGCTTCCTTTATTTGTTTTGAAAACATAACATAGAATCTTGTGCAAAATCACAACCTATGTAGAGAAATCTTGAGTTAATGTTGTATAATTATCAGGATTATAATCAAGATTCAATATATTATCAAGATTCTTCAAGAGGCTCCTCTTCAGCAACACCCACCATTCTGAGTTCAGAGTCAAAACTTCACTGAAGTTTTAGTCAAAATTGCATAATTTACTGTTCAGACTGCAAAATTAATTATAATCTTGACTTGATTCATTCAGAAACAGCTAAAGTCAGGTACTCTCAGCCAGTTATTACTCATATGGAAGAAAATTCTCCAAGATATCAATATTTTTTGATTTCTTAATTTTGGAAAACTTTTAGGTTTTCATTGTGGAAACATGTTCGTCTCTGAAAAGTTGAGCCTGAAAGCCTCCTCATGGGAACAGACTTTGGCATCAGACCAGTGTCCTTTGACTTTGGGAAAAGTGTAGCTGGGAAAGTTGTCAAGACAGCCTCCTTATTTTGTATTTCCTAAGGCCTTTTCTTTTTGTAGAAAGTGCTGAATTATTCACACTATGCTAATAAAGTTCCTTTGAGTCATCTGAGCAGTCTCCTGGTTTATTAATAAATTATTTGATAAAGTAGTGGATTTGGTCAGCTGTCTCTACATTACACTGTCTAGCAATATAGTGATAATCAGATAAGCAGAAAAGATTAATTACAAGGCAGGGAATGCAAGCAGAATTGTGTTTGGAAATGAGACTGTCAGTATTCCAACCTGAAATAACCTGGGGAAATTTAGGTGGAAAAACCTGGAGAAAGACTGAAGTGATTCCCTTAGAGGTGGAAAAAAGTGGTTCTGTGCACAGAGTCAGGATAGGGCCCTCTGACTTTGACATTCTCTGACACAAGCTCCCACAGCATCTACAGGCATCCATGCCAGAGTGGGCATTGCAGAGGGCACTGATCTGACACAGAAAGAGATGCAGCCTATTTTAAACTGACATTCTACTAATACATCCATTCTTTTCCCTATGGGAAGTAGGTAGTTTTTTCCCATTTATTGCAACATTGAGAGAATACTCTCAATCTTCCCTTTGTTCATCCATCCATCATGTATAATTCCATTCAATTCACATTTTGAATCAAGATTAAGAAACAGTGATTTCTCTCTTTAGATAGTTCAAGCTTTCCATCATTCAATACATAGAGTTCTTGATTATTTCCCAGCTGAAGTTGTATTTTTCACCTAAATATTCAAGTTTAAATGTATACCCAAGGATTTGCTTAGCATAGCTAAGGACCTATGTATCTAAAAGACTCAATCTCTTGACAGATCATACTACTATAAAAATAAAACAATGAAGCTCCTTGGTATAAGGATAAGGTTCTAGCTATGTAAAGGTCTGGTGTACCAATTCAGGAATATTTTGCATACTCCACCTACTGCTTAATCCATAGTAGCTTGAATTGGGTAACCTCCCAAATGAATCTCCCAAATTTGGGGTGAGTAGCGAAAGCAGGCGCAGAAGACAGAGAAGAGACAACTTTTTTGTTTCTTGATGTTTGCCTTTTGGTTGGGAGGTGAAAGAGTAAGAGATGAAATCTCAGAAGGAATTGTATTCTCTGGGAAGAAATTTCACAGCCTTGTTTTTCTTTTCCTTGCATAAGCAAGTTGACCCTTGCAGCTGACAGTTTCATCACGCCTGCAAAACTCAGCTGTGGAGGGATGTTATGATTGGCTGACAAGAAATGAATTTTTAGATATCTTGGTTAAGTGCCAGAAGAGCACTGTCTTGGAACTAATGCAAAGTTCCCTGGGGAAGCAGTGTAAGTCTTGGACAGACAGCACTGAATTTGCCTTTGAGTAAGAATTTCTCAGTCATTCTGCTGAGGTTTTCTTCTTTAGCAAAGAGAAGTGCAAGAAAATATTCTCGGTGTGAAGAATAATTCTCATAAAAAGGGCATCTGTGTCTTTGATAACTGTTGAGAAGACACCACTGACATATTGGAAAATCATTCATCCATCCCACAGAATCTTCAAAATTATGATTTCTGAATGATATCAGTTGTACTTGGGCTTAAGACTAGATATCAGGTGTTCAAGCAGACAGAAGGAAAATGAAATTGCTACTAAGGTTGTCCCACAAAAATTTCTGAGCAAGACTAGAAAATACTTTTGCAAATCAGTTTTGTCACTCATCTATAATTTTGGTAAGAAAGACAAGGTATTTTTAATTTGCTTCTAAGACCCATGTAGGTGAAGTGACCTGGCATACATAGGATGGGATGTATTTTTTTGCGATAGTTGTGAGACATCCCAGTTATTTATTCTGTAGTAAGTGCAGTGTGGTTTGAGGACACTGTTCTGTCCACTTTTTGTTTGTACATTTACTTAGATATATCCAAGCTATGAATGCCTTTTAACATTCCTGTGTTGCTGCAAAGTGCCTTGAATCACTGATGCAAAATGTATTAATAAATGAATTTTTATCATTTCAACATTCTAAACTGAAGATATGCAAATATCAAGATTTAGGCAACAGGGTAGATTCACTGCAGCTTATGATAATTTAGATTCTTACTACAAAATGTCAGCATTAAAAAATGGCCAAATTATGCTTATCTTATTGGACTTAATATGAAATGTAATGCATAGAGTATATTAATTGTTTATTTTAATGCTTTGCAAGTAATTAGCATTCTGAGTGGCAACTTTCCTACCTCTTTGCACTCTTCAGGTGTGGCTATTGCCAGCATTCCCTGGTACCTATATATCTATCTGTGCTGTGAAGACACCACTGGGATGAAACTCGTGCAATGAATCACTATGCAGCTATTTACAATGAGGCATAAAGAATCTCTTTGAAACTGCATGAGGAAAGCTCCATAAGAGGGTTGAAAATAGTTATAACAATTAGAAGCCAGCAAGGACAGAAAAAAAACAGTCTTCAAGCACAGCAGTGTGCACTTAGTGAGGAAAAAAATTCAGGAGACAAGAAGCAGCATGGGGTGAATCACCACCCCATTCTACAATGCCTCTATTCACAGGTTCCCAAGTATGATTTAAGATATTTTGGAAACATTAAACACTGTCTCTCCTCCAGCTTGCTTACCTTAGGTGATCAAAGCCCTAAAGACTGGCTGCAGCCCTTGCATTGAAGGTTTTTGAGACTGTATTTTCTTCCAACACCCTTCTCAGCATTAACCTAAACTGGGAAGTACCATACCCAACTATTTGTTTTCCAGTGTGATCACCTTTGTAGTTCAGATGCATGAAAGAAGCCTCTAGCATAAGTCCAAAACAAAGCATTAATTTATATCTGCTATGTGATTTAAATGTCCTGCCTCACCAGATTCTTCAGTGCCACAATATAGGATTAAAATACACCTTTATTATATCCTTTAAATGTCTATCCAGTGCTGAAATACACACAATATGCAGAGAATTGAAAACCTTCTGGATAGTTTCAATTGTATTTTATAGAAAACATAGGTTTTTTCTTAGTAAATATGCTAACAATATGTATGCTTAATATTTATTTGATTCAAATATACCAGTGTAAAATGCTCTTTCTATCCTTTATCTACCCTGCTAAGCTAGCAGACACAACTGTTAAGTGATAACACGACAACATGTTAAGTGATACTATTTGTATACTTCAGATTCAAAATGTATTACATCATTTGGTCAATTCATTATAACAGATTTTTTTTTTCACAATTCATGTTACCATTAGGAGCTTAGTATGAGAAGTAGTTTCAAAGTAGCGTTTTGTCTGCAGGATTTGTAGACTGTAATATGTTTATGATGCATATTTCTCTGCCCAAAGCTATTTTCAAAAGGTTTTGAACATTATTTAAAATCTATAAAACCAAAAGCACAAAGCTTTCCTTTTGATTTAATTTTTCTTTCTGAAATCATACACATCATCCTTTACTAGCACATCTAAACTGGATAAAAGATGAGTGTTCAAAGTCCTCTACCTTCCCTCTAGCACAGATAATGTCCCATCTGTTCCCCAGAGAGATGTGCTTAAGCTTTATCATGGTGGACAGTTGCCTCCTTGCTGTCACATCACCCTTCTGGCATTCAGAGAATGAGGTGATAAAAACAAGGTACCAATGCTGCATAGAAGGAAACTGTATTAACTTTTACCCACTCACTAGGAAATGAGATAGAACAGTAACATGTGCTCTTTAGCAGCATGAAGAGAAACACATTCTGAAAAAAATGGGGATTTTCTCAGGAAGCATCACCCAGAAAATTTCCCAATTTAGCCATGGCTGTAAAAACCTGGTGAAATAATGGAATCCAAATACTAAAATTAAATTAAATTAAAAAACAAAACAAAACAAAACAAGACAAGCAAACAATAAGCTCTTTTTCTGACTAATATAAAAGGATTTTTTCTTTATTTGGCTTCTTTTTTTATTATAATTTAAATTGAAAATTGTGAGGCACTCTGATCTCAGATGTATTGGAAAATGTAATAATTTTGCAGGAGATGTTTACAGGAAAGTTAAAGTTATTAAGACTATTTAAACTAAATGAAATGCAAGAAAGACAACAAATAAGAAGTGACATTCCCAAGGTCATATAGCACTTCAACTGCAGAGTTGGGACTAGAACCCCAGTCTCCTGATACCCAGCCTAATCACACATTTCTCCATAGCAAAATCTGCAAATAAGCTATCACACGCATAAAAATTCTATTTATGTATGGGATTTCCTTAGTGAGCAGGGCCAAATAAAAGATCAATTATTTCAGAGCTCACTTAATAAGGAGAGTATGTTTCAGTAATTGCTGAGGCCAAGTAAAGGGTTGAAGGTCTTGTAAAACTATACAATGTTTTCTCATTGTACTACAGAAGATGTTCTTGATTAGGTCTCTTGTGGTTTGTGTGCTGTGTGTCTCCAATAATGAGGAGGGTGAATGCACATGGTACTGATTGACATGTGGTTCTTAGAAGCAGTTCTTTAAAGCTGAATTAATTTCATTTCTATCAGAAGAATTTTACTTTTCATGTGAATCTTAGAGGGGATCATTTTAGATGAAGATTTGCCATTTATGCAGTGAATTTAAGCAAATTATATGTTATATTCTGTGACAATAAAACACATATTGTAAGAGAGCTATCTGTGATGATCAAGTGATATTAATTTTTGTCCAACTGAAATTTCAGTGTTTATAATCATTAAGTATTCATTCTTCTATGATATGCTTTGAAGGAACTTGTAAAAAGCAGAATCTCTCAAGTAATCCAAACTTCCTGAGCATGCCCCATGCAGGAAAAAACAGTGGAAAATCATTCTATTTGCACTACAATAAATCAGGTAGAAATTTTGAATATAGGTTTTAGTAGACTTTTCAAAAGACCTCAATAAAATAAAGTGGTGACCAGACATCAGGTCTCTTACTCCAGACTGACTCACAGGTAGGGAGTTTACAACCATGTGAAAGTTGAAGTCCACTACTTACTATTAAATTTGGATCAAGTGTTGTTCTCTGTCAAGAGATCTGAAAAAGTCTTGGTGGGCTGATACCCAGTGTATTAAATTACATCATTTTGCTGAGTTTCAATCTCCCAAACCACAAGACACCATATCACCTAAGAAAAGCCAACAAGAGAAATGACAGAAGGGCAGTACAAGTAAACATAATGACTGAAAAGGAATATAGTTTACCCATCTACAAGGTGTGGGCAGTAGCATCTCACCATTTTATTCACTTTTGCAAATGATTTTGGAAGGTACTGAGGCAGCTTTCCTCAGTCTGCACTTAGTGGTTTCCTTCTTGCTGCCTTTTCTACTTCTGACAAACTCTGCCAAAAGCAACCTTTAGAAAATGTTAACATGCTGTGGGTAGCAAGCTGCTAATTTTTTCACAGGCTATTAGTGTCACAAAGGTCTAACAAACTGGATGCTTTTTTTATTTCTCTGTTCTCACAAAAGTTTATAGCAGCAGCAGCAGCACATATTTCACTAACATTCACTGCATGTGTGGTGAGGTGCTGAAGATTTTTAAGACAGTCTGATCTTTGCAACTTCTTTTTATGGTTTTTTTTTTCCAGAAATTAATGGTCACAGAAAAGGAAGAGAGGAGGGGAAGGGGAAAGGGAAAGAGAAAATGTGCTGTTATCTTATGTAACTAACATGCTTAGCTAGCTACAGTAAAATGCTACTGGAGACATATTCTGCTTTTTTTGCCACCAGGCAGCTACATACTGATGTCCTGACCTGCTCTTGTTATCTTTTTTCTCAATACAAGAAAAGTAGCTTGTCCTACTGTAGTTCCAGGCAAGATAGCTGCTGGTGGGATTTAGTTATACAAATACTACAAGAATGTAAAAACCAGGTTTTATTCTTAGCTCATCTGATCCAGTTTTGCCATTATGTATTCAAGGAAGATTTTTCTTGTCTAACTAGGCATTTACTATTAAACTATATCTGGCCTGGCCACTCTAAGTTTACTGCCAATTAAGAAAAAAATAGCATTTTTAAGCAGTGATTTATTTTGTCTTAGGTCAAGAACTGCTTGCTCTTTTTTTTTTCTCTTGCCTTTTAAATGTATATATTTCCAGTGATTATAAGTTATTTAGAGTGATCATTTCTGATTAGTTCTGTAGGTGTCTAGATTCAGCCAGATGTGTACATCTCCTTAGGCAAAAGTTTTCATTCTGCCTAGCACTTGTGTAGATTAAATATTTCTGAAGAAATAAATGATCTTAGAATCACAGTTTTAAATAATCCATGTTGAACTGGTTTTACAAGCCTTCAGGAACAACATAACTCTGGAATATCTGGATTTTATCAACTAGATCTTCTGTTTTCCATAAGTATCAGATGCCCTTGACTTCATACACTACAGCAGGTAAAATTATGTTGTATTTCATACTCAGTTTCTCCAGGGAGACTCTATTCTCCTCCTTCTCCTAGGTTGGCCCCTCCTTCTGGCTATGCTGGCTACCTTCCAATAAAAGTAGAAAAAAAAAATCAACTCAGTTACTACATATTCACCCAGCCCTGCAATTCAAGAACATATTCCTTGAGCATCTTAATTAGGTTCCCCTTCTGAGGCCTGCCTCTTTTCAAAGGTTAAATGATAAGACTACAATTTTAAAATTAACAATTAAATTCATGTTGAAAGTGAATGATGTTGGAAAATGGAGTAGTTTACTGAATTCTGTTTCTGTTTTCTTGAAAAGGTTTTCAAATTATTTGCTCAGTATATGTTAACAGCTTTTCCAGTACACCAGGGGAAATATTTAAAAGCTAAGAATTCTGGGGAAAAATAATAATTTGGGTGTACTGAGGAGCCTCAGAGGAGGAAGATGCAACTATAGAGGATTAAGGGTACCATAAAGGACTGATTTGGTCCTAAAACCTCCACAGAGACTTGGGATATGCCTCTGCTCCTGCCATGAGTGTGGGTGGGTACTCATTTCTGTTCCAAGGTTTCCATTCTGTGACACACTATGGAGGCTCCATCCCCTGAGTCAGTTGAGATCAGCCTGAGTCTTGGCCACTTAGCAGTTGTCACCAGGTTTCCTTCTGATCTCCTGGCTCCAATGCATCACAACAGTTTTAATTTAGACATAATTGCAAAACAAATTTCACCTATTGCTTCCTTGGTTTTTTTTCAGCTCATCCTGAATTAATCTAGTTAAAGATGGGCAGATGGAGTCAAGGACTTGCTTATCTGAGAAGTTTTTTTTAAAGTAGATGCTACCCCATGATACCTGGTGTTCCATAATTTCATTCAGTTATAAACAACGTCTTGACAGTACCAAATTAAAGATCCATCCCCCCTTCTCGTTCCTGGACAGCAGGAAGAAAAGAAATTATCCACATCCAAATCATAATACTGCAGTCTGCAGTACTCAAGGGGATAGAGTAAACATGACTTACTACAGTATTTACTGACAAAATAAGATAGAAGTCATGTGTTGATAGAGAAGTAATGGTTTATATCAAAAATTGTTCTCCAGTCTCAATTTTCAGATGAGACATTTTTTTCTCTTACAAGATTGCCTTCAGCTTGCATAAGTCCTTAAACTTCTTTATTTTTCCTTACAAATGTTTTTGACACTTAAAAGCATTTTGTATGCTGCTAAGTAGTGTACACTTGCTGGAGGCTAAGTTACAACTTCTGTAAATTTTTACTACTATTAGGCTCAAATCCAAGTCCCCAAAGTCTAGTACATCTGACCTTTTGGGAAGTTCAGATCTGATATACCTTGAAAGAATGTTGCTTTGGGCAGTCTCTGTTGGTATGATCAGATGTTGCAAATGATCAAGTTAAAATGCTATAAAAAATTTACACATAGCTAAAATTATTTTTTTTTATACTGTGTAAAAAAAAAATGCAGTCAACTGCAATGTAACATAAACCAGACTGTGATCATGCCCATTCAAAAGCAAAGTAACCTGTTTCCTAAGCTCTGTTACCCTCATTATTAAGTTCATTTGCCAGGACTAGATCCACACCAGGATTTAATTATAAGAAGGCTAACTATTCTGTTTGTAGCAGCCTATAAAGATTCACAGAAAATAACAGCTGGAATACATGCAAGCTCTGCTACACTGATCAAAATTACTCAAGGATTTCTGAGGATTACATGGGTTAATTTATCTAGGACTGATAAATCTTCTTGACCCTGAACTGATCTAGGCAAATATCAGATGGTGGACACAGGCTTTCGTTAGACTGTGCTTGGCCATAGACAAAACAAAACTAGTAATGGCCATAAGCAGCCTGCAAAGCCTAGGAAACATTTTTTTCCTTCTTCCCTTGATGGAGAAGCTGAGCTGAAACACCATCAAAGAAACAATTCTCCGTATTCCTTCCTGAAGTAACAAGTTATTTAAGTAAATCTAATTACACGAGGTTTTGCACAGTTCAAGAATAATTCCTTTTAAATGTCATGACCAGCTGTATATACATACACACACACACATATATATATATATATATAAATCAAACAGAGGCAAAGCTTTCAGAAAACTTCTTATTCGGCACAGAAATAAGAAGTTATGCAGAATACTGGATTTTAAGTTTATCTGCCACTGCCTAGGTTGTCTCATTGCAGTGATCTGCTTTCCAGTCTTTTCTTGTTTTTCTTGACATTATCCTTATTTATCCACAAGCTTTAGTATGTAGAAGCTTTCCTTGCTTACTGCTTCCCATTTCATTTCACTTCATTTCCTTTGCTCACTGGTGCTAGCAGTTACCAAATAACAATTTTAGAACAATCAATCAGCAATCTCTGCAAGCAAATAACTTACAAAACACTTGAACCCTATAATTGTGTTCTGACCTTGGTTTTACTAGAGGTTAGAGTGATAGATTCTTTGCAGCAATGCCATACTTCGTTGTTGGGTAAATGCAGTTTACCTGCTTAAGGTGAACTTTACCAAAGAGGAAAAATCAACTGCAGCCACATAAAATGGAGCAGTAGGTGGAGGGGTTAATGATGGTATAGGAAGTGCTGACAAAAAAGGCACAATCTTACCAAAAGATTGTGTCTAAACCAAAGAAAGCTTAAGGAGAGAAGCACCTAATTGGCTAGAAAACTTGACACTTCTTATGCTAACACTGAAAAACTTTGAAAAGTTCAAAAAGATCTCATTTGCCTCCGTTCAGATTTCTGGAATATGATTAAAGGATTTGCAGTGAGATACTTTTTCACTCCAAAGTTCCTCTTCCACCCTGAACTTATGAATTTCATAAATGTTGCCTTCCCTGTAATTAAATAAACCACTAGAGTTGTTCACAAATTGCTACGTGATTCAGGTGTGATTTCTACTGGGCAAATGACATTCAAAGTATAAACACAACTAAACTATTATTAATACCACCACTTATTATGCAGCCCATTAAGAAACATACACTATTTCTATGTTTCCCAGTTGTATTTTGAGACTGAAGTCCAATTGTCTAAAGCACATGGACACTCTTAGCTCTTTCAAATTAAATAATTCTCCCTTGTTAAGAAATTGAATGGGGATGAAAGCTTTGAGTTATTGCCCAAAGCTACACTACATTTTTTATGTGATTGATGTTTCCAAAAGGAATCTTGCAAACACCATGTGCACATGGGTGCATGTGTGTGTGAGGCTGACATGCATATCTGAGAGGAGTAGATGGGAACAACAAGGGTAGTACTGGTCTCTCTCCTTGACAGTAACATTGGTACTGCTAGTATTGAATTGTTGTGAAGCCTCACAACACAAAAAAATGAAGAGAGGATGAAATTTTTTTCAATCCTCAGAGTAGGCATGACAGAAAGCATGGAGAACCTTGTTTAAAAGTGTTAGAAGGAAGCAATGCTGTTTGATCTGTGGCAAATTTGATAGAGCAGCAGCTTTCTGAGGAGAAGAGCAGTGAGGTGGAACAGAAGTGTGATGACTTTCAAAGCCAAGTGCTGAACAGTGGCAAGTAATCACTTCCCTAATCATCTGCCCAGACTCTCAGAACCCACTGTGCAATAATAACTTTTCATCATGACAACAGTGTGCCCCTGGCTCATGTCAATGCACTCAATGAAGATTGTAACTGCTATTCCTCTGACTAAGAGGTGCCTTTTTTAGGGTTTACAGTTCTCCAGTTTTGGGCTTCTTTATTTGATACGCCCAGTGACATTATGGGTTGTATTTCAGCCACCCACCAGTTGCCACTCTGCATGCTATCCCCCATAGGGTCATTGTCATGTCAGACAGCCCTGTAGAAGTGTTTCACACAGCCTGGAAGATCTCAGGTAGTCACCATCACTTTGGGAAGAAAGCAGATGCTATCCCTGTTGGGTTTTCCTTGGTGGCTGAAAGGGGGAGAGGAACAACACAGGGTGGCTCTAAGAAGAATATGCAGTGAGCTGTGAAGTGAAAAAGGAGATAAATGGTTTCTGATGGGATGTAGAACAAACATATTTGTCAACATTGAACCAGTTATAAAAGAATATTCAAGCTAAGAAGCTTGAAGTATCAATAGATGGTAAAAAACACATGGACATGAGAGAAAGCAGATGAAATGTGGTCACATTTAAATTAGTGGAATAAACTTAAATCACCAGAATGCTGGTTTTATCAGAAAACATGGCTGTTAATAAAGAATAAAATGTTTCTCCAGAAGAAACATGAACACCTGTCATGAAATATGTAACTGGTGTAACAATCATGGAAGGTCAGAAAATGCAGATAAGAAGATAGAGAAATGGCAAAATAAAACCATCAGAAACTCATTGGAGTATGCCACCAAAAGTTTGTTTCCTTCAGGTGATTTTGTGTAGCTGCAGACTTATTAATGAACTGAGAAGCAACCAAATAATATAACTTAACATGCAACATATGCAACATGATGTACGATCACAGCCCAGCTCCCCTTCATGCATTTTCTAAGGCTCTTTTTTATGGTGGGGAGGGCTGGTAGTTTTCTTATGAAGTGCTTCTTACTTGAGATGAATGACATAGACTACAGCATCTTATACTCACATTTCTTTGACAAAACCCCTTTTCAAACTGACTCTATTCTAATTGCCATCGGAGATTTTGTCTAACAGCCTGCAGTACCAAGTGAGATGAAGTACCTCATTTCCCAGCATTGCCCACTAACACAAAACCAGAAGCAAAGGACACTAAGTCACATCAGAGAATTAGCACACACCAATGTAAGTTAATCAAAAAATAATCAATAAACATGGTGCATGTAGCACAAACGTTCATATGCAAATATTTGAATTGAATTTTCACAGCAAGGTAGTTCAAAATTAATAAATGCTATTAGTAATTCAGTAATTAGGAATTCAGCATGCTCTGCAGTCATACGACCCTCTTACTATAACCTGGCAGATATTTGAGCAAGATCTGATTCACATCTGGGAGTCTCGTTGATGTGAAATATCATATAGGCTTGATGCCAGATGTGAAATTATCCTTATTAGGTGTTTTTCTTTAACATTTGTGTTTTACTACAGTGATTAGACCAGATGGAGCATAAATCTTTTCTTTCTTTTTTTTCTTTTTAACCTACATCCTTTCAAAACCCTGTTACCATAACAACTCGATCTCATTGGTTTTGTTAAATCATCTTCTTTTTATATCACACCTAGAACTTTTGTCTCACTCAGAAATGAATACAACTAATATTTTAGTTAATTATTTGTCATCAAAAATCCTTCATCAACTCTTTTTTTTTTTTTCTGGGGGGGGGGTTGTAGGTTGGTTTTTTTGGTGGGGGAAGGGAGAAAAGGAGTAATGTCTTTTGTTTGGCATGTTTAGTATCAGCAATAAGTACACAGAGTGTCAATATAAACCTTCTACAAAACAATAAAACAGAAGGACTCCCAACAGAAAGCATGAGAATCTCAAAACATACTTACACAGACTTCTAAAGATATTTTTTAAAGGACATTTCTTTCAATGAAAATTAAATACCCCTAGTAATTTCACAGCGCCAGAGCTTTGTATATATTTCCCTCTTTGTCTGAATGGGCCAATTCAAATCTTCTTTTATGATAACAACATAAAACCATATTGCAGTAAAATACCTTCCCTTCTGTCTTCTTTTTTCTCTTGTTTAATATCTATTTGACTTTGTCAGGAAGAAAAGAGAGACAGTGGGAGGTGTGATAAGTTAATATCTAGGAATAAAAAGGCGCTACCTAGCAACATTTCTCTGGAAACTAAATCTCATTTGTCAAGCAACTCTAAAACAGGGGCTACATTGCCCAGGGGATTGATAATAGCATATAGAGCTTTTCACAGCAAGTCACTAAAATATAAATGCAGCCCAGGTGAGTAGCAACTGAACACTGTTACCATCTGACAGCTTTTTAGTGGCCTGTATGAAATTCCTTCTTAGTCTTCATCCGATTCCTAGTAGGAAGGTGGCTGCCTCCCAATTAGCATTAATTGGCTCCCTTGTTGTTAGCTGCAGCAAGGCACTGGAAGGAGCATGCTGTGATTCACTAGGCCAGCTGAGTCTCCAGTTAAACTGGACACTTTAACTACAGCATTCCTAACAGACTCTTTTATGCCCCTGTTTAAAAGCTGGGAGTAGAGAAGCCTCGACAGCATTCCTCTGATGCACCTCTTTCAGTGGCTCACATCACCTGTCCTTAGAGCAGGTTTTGCCCTCTTGAATCTTACCAAAACCATCTTGTTTGAAAACATAAGGGATTTGGTTGGGTTTTTTTCCTCCTATGGGGAAACCTTACCCTAAAGCAGACATCTCTAGTTAACATCATGACATTTTATGTTTCTTTATTTTAAGAAACGGTCTTCTTCATGCGAATATCTAGGTGCAGATATCTAATGCTCTCTGGAATGCCACTAGTTGTCATTAGATATTATTATTGATGACATTATGTCATCAATATTATTATTGTTAGCGGATATTCTGCAGGTCCTGTGTCATACCTACCAGCCCTATGCAGATGTCCCAAATAGGACATTTCAATGGTACTGCATATCTGCCTATGAATCACATTGGAAAGATGGATCACAGGGGATCATCCTGAGGCAATCCAGAAGTTATTAGTTTTAGTTCAGCGTGGTCTTTCAAATTTGGAATTAGGCAGTAATGTCTAAAGATGACAGGAGTGCCGAGAGCTGCATGATCCTCTTTAAATATAACAAAAAGGGTAATTAACAACATCACCCACACACAAAAAAATTATAAATATACAAACTGTTTGTTTGTGCTTTGCCTCTTAATGCACCAGTACAAGTTCAACTTATGTGATTTCTCTACAATCTGCCATCTCTCAGTGCATATTCAGAAATAACTCTCCATTCATATTGGTTTCTTGAGCTGAAGTGCACAATTAAGATTTGAGTTGCTTATTGGCACAGCTGTGTTATGTTCTATGACAAATCTCATCTGCACACCCACAAAAGGATCTTGGACAGACAATGGCAGGAAGGGTCCCTAATTAGTACCCTGCCAGGCTTTCCACAGGGGTAATCAGCCCATCAAAGGTGCATTCCCACAAGCCCAGAGGAGGGCAGGGGCACAACAGCAGGAAGGATCCCAAGGAAGGAATGCCTTGTCCCTGCCCCTCACAGGGTTCTGTCAGGAGAGTCATCAGCACTGTGGTTCAAATATGGATCCACTTGTTCCCTGAAGGGATCCATTTGTTCATATGTCCATATATATATTCTCAGTGGTGAATCTCCCTCCTTTCCAGATGAAGATGAAGACATTGGTGCATCCTGCATTCACATGGGTGCTCTGAGTGGCTGTCTGTGATCTCTGTGGCTGGCAATGCATATACATATATATATTTGTGTGTGTTGTATATGTGTGTGTTCTGTGTGCATGTGCATGAGCAGTGGCAGCCTCTCTCAGGTTATCAGATCCTGCATGACACATTTTCCTCAAACTACACCCTAAATACAATCATTTTAAGGCACTGGGAAGAGCTCCAGTGTGACAAGCTGGCATAACCTCTGTGTGCACTCTTATGTGCTCTATTTTATCACCTCATTAAATGCCCTGTATGAGATCTTCAGATTAGCTCCAGGTTCTTCTTGTGATCTGCACCTGTCAGGTGTATTCGACTGCTCAAGTCAATAATCATCTAATGCAAGGAGGAGCTCAAAGGGTGACTGACACCAAAAACGTGTTAACAACTGACTTTTTACCAGTAAAAGTTGCCTGGAGAGGAATAATAAATAGCTCTAAAAGTGGGACAAAATTGATATTTGCTAGTGCTACATCTATAACCTTACTGCCTTAATACAGCATAGTGTCTCTCCCAAAGGAAGTTACAAGGTGATGATAGAAAGTCCAGGTTGCTAAGTGTGTTTGGAAATGTTGGGGAAAATACCATCTAATTCCATACCAGAGCTTTTAAGGCTTTTATCCTATCAGCAGTGTCTTCTTTAAGACTAGTTTCTTCTAGATTTGCTGCAAGGACCTGAACAGTTGAGCACTGCAGCTTATAACCTATTTTATGGTCAGCATGGACATGATGAAATATTCTTCCTTCACAGCATGTTCACTTGAATGAGATTTTAGCTTGGAAGAAAGATATTTTACCTTCTCTTTGAGATTCTTAAAAGGCTCAGGAAGCTCAAGCAAAGTGACTTCAAGCCATTAATCTTCAATCAGCACATGAAGTAGAGATGCATGCTTTGCACTCAAAGCAATCTCTTTCCTGGACATGGGTGACATGGGTTTCTGCTTTGAAAACCTTATGCATATCACCTCTTGTTGCTGAAGAATTCCTTATGGGTGACACATCAAGTTGGTTAGACGTGACTAATTTTTGACTACCTGTCGTGCAGTGGATCTTCAGAGTTGTCCTGATATAGGCTTCTAGGTCATTAAACTGGCCATTTGTTCTTGCAATCCTAGCAAAACTTCACTGCATCTTCTCTCCACTTGTGTGAGAGCTGCTCTACCTTTCCCTGACATGTTAAACAATCTGCAAGAAGGGCACTCAGGCAATGAGTTGATCCTAGGGCGTGCAATGAGCAAAGGCAAGTGTTGTAAGCTCACAGTCTTCATATTTTTACCTGGCAACACAAAATAACAGCTGATCTTCAAAGAAGTCAAGAATGCCTAGTTCCATATTTAAATTGTTTTATTTTTTACATAGAGGTATTTTTTTCTGTTTCTGTCATTTAATGTCAACTTTTTCTTCATTATTACATCAGTTGTGGTACATAATCATAGAATCATAGAAAGTGTTTTTCACAAGCAGCATGCTCCTGGTAGTATCTTTCCCATTGCACACTGTTAAATGCATAGCTATCCTAGAGGCTGCACTCCCCATGACAATGCAACTGGCAGGAAGAGTGCACAATATTTGCAAAATAGACCATCTTGAGTCTTAGAATAAGCCAGCTGCTTTTTCTGAAATGAAAAATTCCCCAAGTCCTTTGGCGTGAAAAGGAAAACCTCAAGGAGCTATAAATTCTCCAAAATCAATATTTTCTGGACACTGCATATCCTTTTGTCTGATATTGCTCCCAGGATCAAAGAACAGTAAGATCTGTGACCTAATGCAGTGAGTTCCAGGTTGTCACTGCAGTGCTGGCCAAAGTCAGAGCTTATTGGCTTGTTTCATTAACGCTAGGAGATGCTTCCATAGGTGCCCTACCATTTGCCTTCCATAACTTATGACTACACAATGCTTTCCTGACACAGTGGAAAGTATAACATTTTGGCCTCGCCAGACATGTTGAAATAATGTATTAAACAGTGGAGTAAAAACTATGTGACTTGTCACTGTTTGTACCTAACAAAGCCACAGTTATCAGTCACTCATGCAGGCACACACTGTACAAAGCAGATTACTTGCTGTGACTTGGGAGGTAGCCAAAGCATATCTGAGCTCTCTCTCTTGCATCATACCCAGTGTCACCATTGCCATGGATCAGTAAATGGTATGTTTCTCATATATAATCCCAAGAAAATACTAGTGCAGAGGTGAGGAGAGCTTAAGTATTTGCTAAACCATTGACAAAAAGATATTTATCCTCCTCACTCCACTGAAGTGATTACTTATAAAATAACTCTGTTTAACAGTAATATACTATTTTTACTTTATTTAACTGGAAAGATAACATTGCGTATTTTTTACAGTATTGCAACACCATTCTGTTCCCCTGAATGACTTTAATAAATATATAATATCTCCACCCATTAAAGAGAAACTTCCATTCATCAGAGTTTTGCTGGGGTGAAGAGGAAAACATCATAAATGTGATGCTACAGTTGGTAAACTTGAGGAAGGGTTGTTTTAAACTGAAGTCACTTCTGTCTTCTTGTAGGGTTTCCCCTGGGACAATATTCACATTTTTCTTGTTACACGTGTTTTGCTTCTTCCCATTATTATTCCCCCATAAAACATTTTATTTCTTTGATTCCTGGGACTCCACCAAGGGACAGATCTAAAGTAGACTAGAGAAAAAGATGTTCTTCTTCTCACTTAGCTAGTATAAGACCAAAATTATTCAGACAAACTTTCCATATACTGAAGTACATTTTCATCCTTTTCAGATGCAGATTTTCAGTGGACAAACTCTCTCTAAAAACAGTAGGGGAAAAAAAGGTGTATGTGTGCATGTGTGTGTTTACCTGTGAAAATTAATGGTACTGTCATTAATTTATTAGACAAAAATATATCACATTTCTTTCATTCACACCTGTTTTTTGTCGACTATTCATACATCCCTACAGCATGTTGACATTGCAGCTTCTTGCTTCATGGCAGACTGACATCCTTCTGTTTGCAAATAAGTTGACATTTTATACATTATTTTGAAATTGCTCAGTTGGAAGAAAGGAAACATTCTAGGTCAGATCCCTTATTTTCTTTGAGGGAAAGGCTGTTGTGAAAAAACTAGGAGAGCACTTGGAAAGTGCATTCCTGCTCTTTTTGAAAAATAAATTAAGAAACTCGTTTCAAAACAAAATATCACTGAGTAATAATACAAAAAAAAAAAAAAAAGGTGAGTGATTCAGTGAAAAATTTGATTGAAATATTTCCCCCTTTTTTCTTAGTGTTGGATAATAGATTGCATAACGAGACTTGGTTTTATTGTCATTCAAAATGAATTTGCTTGGGACTTCAGAGACGTTGAATACAAGCTTTTGATTTTTTTTCCTCAATAGACATGAAGTGGAAAGTTTTTGCATATGTTTCAGTGAGTTGGAGTGAGGCATAAGAAGCTTCTTGTTACTGTGAACATATCTTATTTTCCATAAGGGACTTGGAGAACAACAACTTGTAATTAGGCATGAAACAACATCTGATGACTCCATAGTTAGCCTGTTGCTTTTTATGAATGAGACAGTCATCATGCAAACACACCAACTAGAGGAAGAGTGAAAACACATAAGTATATGAAGCCAGATCTTGCTAAAAAGTACCAAGAATGAATATAACAGGAGGAAGAGTAGACAATAATGTGTGAAGTCTGGGTTACTGGGAAAGCAACACTGACAATATGTTTACTAATTAATGCAATACCAGAGACCAATACCCAGGCCAATGGCATCAGCTCGCTTGTATCTACCCTTCTTGAGAACATTTGTCTTAATCAAAGCTAAATTGAGTGTTAGAAAACAGAATAAGGGAACGAGCTATGAATGATCTTAGGCCCATTGCTGGAAATGACTCCCTTGTCATCTTACTTAGCAATAGGAATGTGCTCTTTAGATTATATCTGGAAGACATAGGGCATTAGAAGTACTGAGAAGTAAGTCACAAAATGAAAATGTTCTTTTTCTTGTACCTGAGAAAGAAACTCTGAATGAACATTCTAAATGAGAACTTATCTGAGTTCCTGAACAGAGGGCAATAAAGTAAAAAGTAATCTGTCATGTCAGGCGTTGGGTTATGGTAGCTTAACATTTCTATGGCAGCCTTCACTAAAAATCTGTTCTGAGCATTTGTAAGCAATCACTTTTTGGAAACAAAATAGAGTGAAGGAAAAAAACTAATGGTGGCTCAATATGAAAAATTATAATTGATTTGGCCGTTGAGAATAGTTTATTGTCTAAAGCCTACAAGTCCTAGGTTATGACCCTGACTAAGAAAGTCATGCCATCTATAAGGCTCTATCAGGTAGTTCCACAGCTTTCTAACCTTTTATCCCTTCCTGTGTGTAGCATTCCTTTAATCAAGCTCTCTAGTGATTAGGAGGATGAGCAAAGACGTGGCAGAGCTCAGACATTTCTTCCCACCATGCACTACTCAGCTTTGTTACTGTAACTCCACACAGTGTGGAAGCAATTCCTGAAACACAAACGAGGATGATTATTGCCAAGGAAGCTTTGAATGTGAAAAACTTTCAAAATTATTTCCCCGTTTGGATTCCATTGGTGGCCAGTAAAGATTATTTGGTATGGCCTGCTTTAAAATTGCCATAGCATTGAAAAGAAGCATGGATTAGAATATGCTGGAATAAAAACATGTTGTCTCATCTTTGAAGCAGTGTTAGCCTGCTGACATTGGGTATCCTCATGGAGACTAGGTGCAGACCAACTAGTGAGCTGGAAATAGACCACCCTGCAGGTGAATTCAGTCTCTCTGACAGAACAGATTTGTATTGTAGCTGTTTACAGTATTTACAATTCATATTATGTAGGACAGTGCAAATTGTAAAGCACATCTTGTACAATCAAGCTGTAATCAAAATTCATTTCCACAGACAGACTTTTCAGCTAAGAATATGCTTTTTTGGAGTGTTCTTGACAGTAAATTCTAAGCAACTTTTCATAAAATGGTGTTGATTATGTTTGTATTCTAATTTAATTAATACTTCTAGGAAGTATTTTTCACTATTTGTTCTCTTATGATATCAAATCATTTCACAATTATATACATTTTACCTTGTATTTCATATTTTGACAAGGCTAGCAGCATTAGGTACTTCATCTAATGAGGAGATAGGTATACTCTTCACTCCTGTGTCACAAAAGCATTTAAAAAAAACTAATACAAACTGACAAAAAAAGGTAGAAAGACCTTTAACTGTAAAAGAATTTAAGAAACATTCCTGAAATGGTATAGTTATGATACTGTACTGATTTTGAGAATTAACTATTTTAATGAAGTACATGACAAGACTCAACTGTCTTGTAATGTAAGATCATGCATTGAAACAGTCATGTAAATGTTTATATTAAGCTTATATATAGCTATTATAATCATATTAATTTCAAACATATCCCTTCAGAATAAAAAAAAAAATATTCCTTCAGTGGCTTAGTCTCAAAGCAACAATTTTTGCCCTTATTAATTCTCAACCTAATACATCCACAAGGTTGTAACCAGTTTTATTCTGTAGTATAATGTTCAACACCAGTCATAACAGTTTGATTTGGTATTCAAACAGCAGCCACACAGGTTCCCATTGGGATTCCATTGTTGGTTAATATTAATGTTCCCTCGAAATGAATACCCAACTGTCTTCACATTTATTCGGTGTGAAAGCCCAGCTTTCCAAAAGACAGGTCATGCTGATGTGATGCTACATCTTTTTGTCCTTAGGGTTTGGAGGCTGAACCTTTGAGCTGCTAGGCAGATTTGGGAGATTTGATCTCACTGCTTAAGCCTGTGAGCAGCAGGATGTTCATCATCCGAGAGGGCAGGAATGCACCTACGCAGGTCAGCTGGTAGAAGCCCATCTGAATGAGAACACTGATCATTAATGTCATCCCAGAGATGCAAGGGTCTTCTTTGCTGACAGAAATAGATTCCAGTAGCACCAAGAGCATACCTTACTGACGGGAGAACTGTAATTTGTAGCATGTCATGGGAGCAGCAGAGCAGATTTAAATCAAACACGGTGGTGTCTGGTTATTCACTGAAATAACTACTGAAACAAAACACCAAATGGTCACGTGTTCTGGATGCCAAAATAAATTTACAGAAAATTAGACTGATTCATGAGTTACACAGACTTTTTTTTAAAAAAAGTTCAAATGGTTTCTCCCTCATCTAGCAGTTTGTAAAAGTGATAGATGAGCGTGGCGAGAGCAAAGGAGATTTGATACCAGCTGATTCATTGCTCAATTGTATTATGACTAAACTTCAAATAACATTTTTCACTTATCAGATCAGTTCAAAGATGTTCTTCTGTATCAGAGAAACAGAATCAGATTTGACGCAACTCCACAAGACCTTTCTTCTAAAATAATTTCTGGGTCCTTTTTCAGGTACATACAACCACGTTAAGAAGAAAAAGAGATAACAGATTTTGTTCTCCCTTCTAAGATTCACTGGTCACTAGTAATAAATAATTTCAGGATAATCCAGAGGACATAATAGGACATACAAAAGTCAGCAGCCTCTCAGCCAACATTGGCTTAGGAATCAACACAGAAAGCTGCTGAGCATGCAGTGATACACAGTCACAACCAGTATACTTCTCACCATCCAGGACTGGGGCATATCCAGAGAAGGAGAGAAATAAAAGCATCTTGTTAACAAAGAGGTGACACTCCCTTGGTTATTCTATGGCTAAGGACACAGGCACAGTAACATTTTTAACACAAAGAAGCTTATGACATTATATGATGTACTTGTCTAATATAAAGGCAATGATTACAGCAAAGTTCAATTTCTAGTTGTCCTACAGTTGTAAACATGTAGTAATACCAGATGACTGCTTCTTAGAGTGTCATTATTAATTTAAGAAGAGTTTAGATAAAGTAGAGATTACATACAGATGTTATAAAGAGCATGTATTCCAGTGAGGTGTCTCCTAACAAAAACAGCATGCCAAAGGGCTCTGTGAAGCTTGAAGAATATCTCATCTTGTCAGACAAACTCCTGGAGGAAATATTTAGACATGTCAGTGAACAAAAACATAGAAAACTTAAGTGTAGACAAGAACTGAAATACTACAGGGCAGCATTCTGCCTTCCACCTTACAAGATGAGCATTTTCTTCTCTTTACCTAGTGTGAACCTTACAGAATACGGAACAGTTCCTAAACTTGAGATCTACTGCCCAAAAAGGCAAGTAGAAATTTAAGTTTCAGATCATGGGTTAATTCTTCTGAGAGCTCATGCTCAAAATGTACATCAGAGCATCCAGTGGGGATTGGCACATTTAATAAAAACATCTATTAACACACACAAGACCTGCAAATACAAGACAAATAGTGACCAATCTTCAACCCCACCATTTTATTAAAAGACTCTGCTTGCTTGGCATGTGAAGTATTAGAACATAGTTTTATTCAGTAGGCAGTCTTTTATACATTGACCATTCTTGGCTGGACTTTGTAAAAAGAAGAATAGGGAAAATGTGGGACCACTGCTGAATGATGCAGGAGAACTGGTGCCAGAGGATGCAAAGAACACAAGAATTACTGAATGCTGCCTTTACTTCAGTCTTCACTGCTGTGACCAGCCCTCAGGAATTCTTGACCCTGGAAGTAAGAGAGAAAGTATGGATGAAAATCCATTCTTGTTTCACTTGCCCATATGACTTGCATTGGTGAAAATATCATCAAGCAAGTTTCTGGTTCATAACGTTCTTTTATGTCAGTATCCTGTCTTATTTCAAAGCAGCAATGTAGTTTCTAACTCTTAAATTAACGTTCAAAACCAGAGAAGCCTCAACCTTGTTGTAACATCGTGAAAAAAAAAAGGTTCTGTTCCAACTCTTCTGGAAAAGTCCAGAAAAAGGCCATCTCATTGATCTTTTGAATTCTTCAGAGTTTCTATTTTACTGCCTTAGGACTACAGAGGGCATTTCCATTGCCCTAAGGACATACACAGACTGTCTAGAATTCCCTATGTACTAAGGAGTTATCAATAGAGTTTCACACATAGTGACTTCTCAAGAAAAAAAATGTGTGTTGCCTCTTGAAGACAACCATGTTTGTGCTGTCTAGACTGGTATGATTTCCCTTAGGAGCAGAACAAGCAACAGCTAAATCTCAGTATCCTCTTTCCTATACAACCTTATCTACCATCTGTTCATATTGTCAGAGCAAAAACAAAAGTACCAGCAAATCTTTATGTAGATATCACCCTGCACAGTTCCTGACGAAGCACCCATTTCTCAGTGTCTTTACCCAAGAGTGGCAGCCTCTTTTCCTTTTTTTTTTTTCTTCCCTTTTTCCTATCCTCTGTGTGTGTGCACATATGCTGGGTTTGCCTCATGGATATCAACTCTGCATCAGAGGTACCTTCTCAAAGTCAAGCTCCAGGTTGGTGGCCAGATGTGCCACCTAAATCATGCTCAATAAGAATCACATGCTGCCTACAGTTTTCCAGCCACCCAAAGAACCAAGTGGTGCTGCCCATATATTTCCCTACAGTTCATTAAAAGGACTATTTACCTTTCACATATAAAGATTTAAGAGCAAAACCAGAGCTATGTGGGGAAAGTATCTTGCGTGGAGAATTCTTCATGGTTTTGTTAGGAAGGGGCCACAATAACTGTTTTATTTAAGTGTGGTTATGTTATTATTGAAATAAAGTATCAGCTTCACTCATTCACTCCTTCCAATCTTTCACATAGTTACTGCTCACGCAAAAGTTGCACAAAAAGCCTCTAACAGAAGATAATTTTGAACTGAATTTGTAAAAAAAAACCAACCAAACCAAAACCAAACCCCCCAAGCAACCTCAGAAGAAATACTGACTTGAGGATTTGAAAGAAAATTGAATTTTCTCAAGCACTGCACAAAAGAGTTTGCTGATAGCTTCAGCTGGCATGGCACAGCAATGACCACTAGCTTTGATGTCTGCTTTGCCAAATGGACTTTGTGGTAATACAGATTTCCTCTACTCAGTTACTAGAAGAGGAACTGAGTGTGCTTGTTACTGAGGTTTACCTTTCTGAATAAAATATTGTTCATAATACTACTTGCCCTCCTAGTATGAAAACATGAATTTATATTTAGTAGGACAAGCACTTTGAGTGTACCAAACTGATTTCTTATGTGAATGTTAACCAAAGCCCCTAACTACAGGAGCTGTCTCTAAGGCAAATCACTTCAGCAACCTGAACCAAGTTTTCTTCCAATTCACATTTCTGTTACTATTAGCAACACAGCAAACAATTTCAGTGGCTTATCAGTGTAATCAAAAACAGGTTAGAGGTGTAGGTGTATATTTATCTAGCTTTCTAACTATCCAACCAAATGAAAGGGAAAATATGAGTGATAAGATTTTATTCAATTCAGCTCATTGAAACACTCTTACATTGTATTTTTAGCATATTCCCCCACCTTCCCTTCCTCTTCTCAGGGATAATGTTTAACCTCCACTGAGCTGCATTTCTTTTCCAATTTCCAGTTCATTTGCCACATACCTTATAAGATAAATTGTTCAGTTAGGATAGTGTTAATGTCACCTAATGTGATATCATCCCACTGTGCAAACTATTACTGCTAAATAAGAGGGCCAGATGGCCCCTGCTTGTCCATGCTACCTACCTGCCAGGTCATTCTTTAATTTGTTTTTTTACTATTATCCCCACAATACAAATCTTTTACAGAAAAGGGTAGTCCTCAGCAGTGTGGTGTGAGCTAGTCTATGGCACCTGGATGCAAAGCCTGAGATTATCCCTTGGACTTCTTCAGCAAAAAAAAAGGTACAGTCATATTGGCTCAGAGTCTCTTTAACTTAAGTTATATTTAATTTTGAACTGCCTAGGCTTGCAGGGAGGATGAGTGCTGCTAAAATAATGCCTAAGTCCATTATGTAAGTGCTCGTAAGGATTTTCAGGTTTTCAGCTGAGTCACTGGAAGATAAGAAAGGAGATAACACAAAGGGGAGTGATTTTCCCAAAGTGTTAGGCTAGGAAAACCATATTACCAGTACATTCTAGTAAGTTTGTATTTGAGAGCACTGGGAAAAGTATCATTACACTGACAAGAGTCAGAGTAAACCTGGAGTTTAATATTAGCTGTGTGGATGGAGAGGAAAATACTTTTTAGAAATACTATTGAGAAATAATCTGCAAATTTCTTCCATTTACTGGTTCTGTAGATGAGGTGGAAGACAAGGGAAGTGATGCTTCCCTGCTATTATCTGCTATTGCAATAATGACATCCCCTTAGTAAAGGTCTGGAAGGCTTTTCTCTCTGTGCTGAACTTGAGCTGACAGACATTCACAAGACTCAAGAAAGATAAACTGGGGTTTGAGATGAGGCAGGGAAAAGCAGTCTGAATACAGTAAGATCTATGGACTATCAAAGTTGAAAAGAGAAGCTGAGTGTGAGCTTGTGGATTCTACTGCTTGAAGATAAAGGTGAGCAAGCCAAGGAGAAACTCCTGAGAAACACTCACCAAAAGCTGAGGGCTCAGCTATCTGAAATTATCTGAACCCTGTAAGCCATTCAGGATCAAAAACAGAGGAATAAGACAGTGGAGGACACATCTCTGGTCTGGACTGCATCAAGGATAAAAGACAGTTAGCAATTAAATGGATCATTGCTTTTGTAATTTGGATGAAAAAGAATTTTTGAGAAAGTAGCACCTGTCAGGTGCCCTGAGTTCACTAACAGGTCTTAATGACCCCGACATCTTAACCTGATCCAAGGCTTAAACTCTGTCTCTAACCATTCTCCCATCCCGCCTGTGGTCCAAAAGTTCCAGCTAAGTTCATGCCTGGGCATCCAGATTGCTCTAAACTATGTTGTAGGTCGGGCAGTTTCCACTCTTCTGCTGTTCCTGACTGGATGTCCTACTCAGACTTGAGTCCTGCTTTGTTACTTTGCCTTGACTGAAGAAGTTCATCTCTTGCTCTCATTAGACTTTTAAGTAGAGCTAGCAATGAAAGGATAATTCTGCATGGCTATTGCAGACTGGCACAGGTATTCTGAATCTTCATTATTTCTTGTGCAGTCACCCAGAAACTGAAACAAGGTGCACTTGATTAAAAAACAAACAAACAAACTAAAACAAACAAATAATAAAAAAACCTCAAACATATAAAACTAACTTTTTTTGATGAAAATTATTGAAACATTTAACTCCTGGCAAATGCTCAAAGCCACTGGATTTTACCACATTTAATGCTCTACTAGGCTATGAATAAAATAATTTTTGAGGTTTCACTAAAATTTCCTGAAATTCTGGAGATTCACTTGTTTGTTTGTTTTTTTAAATTGCCTTGGCTTTAATTTTAATTCTTTACAATCATCAATGAGGTGTGGTTAACAAGATGCTGCTGTACATGTTAATAAAGCTGCTGGCAGTGTTGAATTGTACCCAACAACTAAGCATGACACAGACACTCCCTGCCCTGCTTTGGAGGAATGGGGGAGAGAACTCGAAATATTATTAAAATAACTGGAAATTAACTCTATCCTAGCCAAAACCAGCACAGCTGCTGATGCTATCAATACCAAAAGCATCTGGGATGCTTTTTTCCAATGGAATAAATCTTAAAACTTTTCAGCAAGGATGTGTACTGATCTCCATTATTAGGTTGCTATAAATGTACTATAACTGTACTCTGAAGTACTGAGTAAATATAAACTGATGTTACTAAGAAAAATTACAGAAGTCCACCTGAGTTATGAAATTCCCCTTTGTAAATTTAAAAAGCAATAAATCATTTGTAAGATAGGTTTCTAAGTCAGCTATAGAAGAAACCTTTGTGCAGCTACATTTAAACAATCTGAATCTTACCAAGTCCTCAAGAAAAAAAAAAAAAAGGATATTTTTCTGAACTCAGCTTCTCATAGCACTCAGTTAAAGCTAAAATTTCAGAGATTTATTAGAATATTATGGTTTTTCCTTTGACAATAAGCAGTAGTATTGAAGTGTGTACAAGAGACTGAGTATTCAGATATGTAGAAATCAAATACTAAATGCCCAAATTACTTACCCCATCAAAAGGCTTACTAATGTCATCATCCATTCCAGCAAAGCTCATATGTGAAGGAGAACTGGGGTGAGGAGAAGTTACTATATTTTACAAGTGGTAATTTAAAATTTAAGGAAGGCTTGAAGAATATTGTTATCCTGATAGTTCAATATCAGCTACAGAAAACCCCAGAGATCATGTTATAAGTGCTCAAAATTTATGCTATTTCAGCAGTACTGATTTTATAAGTTGTCTTAATAGTACAAGTGCAGAAAAATGAAACCCATGGCCATGTGCTTTTGAATAAGAAGGAACAAGTATCCCTGCTTGGTTATGAAGGCACAGACAGGACATTGTGACAACATAACTGTATTGATGTTATGCTCCTAAAACAAGCATTCAGAATTTACAGCTTGAATCTGTATAGAAGGTGAAGCTGGCTCAGAGCATATGAAGCTGACTGCTCTGCCAAATACCCCACTGTAAATACTAACCCAGCACTCCACAAGCTCTATGTGTTTGTGAGCGTGCACTTAAAGCTTAAGTTGTTGATTTTGACTAACAGAGCCATAAATTAGCTTAGGACCTCATAGGCTCCGTGTTCAGCAGCCCAGATAAATAAAGTGCCAACAGCCTGTTCGACAGGCAGTCCTTTAAATTCACTTTATTTCCAAGTATAAAAAAACCCACCCAACACATTAACCCTTGGCTGAGCCAGTTAAGAGCAAAGTCTGCTGCTCCTGGTAGCCCTTGGCAGTCTTATTTCACACATTAGACTTTCTGGGAAAACCAGAGTGCAGCTAAGGGGCTACTTACATATTTCATCTGGAAGTAATTTGAGCTGATCCTTGGCACCTTAATAATTTTTTAAGCAAGCAGTGCAAAAGCAGCTACTTTTGTAGATCCTTATACACAACTGTAAAAGTCCTCCTTCCTTTTTATCATGGTTCACCTCTCCATGAAACAAAACACTATTCCACAGCCATAAGTTTTGTGATTTCATGAGATAAGGCAGCAATTACTCGTATAGTCCAGGAGCATAGAGAGTCTGTAAATACAGCACTGCAGTTATTTATATCATTGCAGTACTAGTCAGAACAAGCAGAGCAACCCCCAAATAATGCTATTTGAGAGTTTCAACTGCCCAGGTAACAATGAGGCACTCTTTTAATGTTTCACATCTCTTCTGGAAGATGCTCTTAGATCAGAATTAGAAGAGTAACTATCATCTCAAACCCACCTCCTTTGAAAATACCTCTGAGAAAAATTCTTTGGTAAAGTCTACACTTTCAATAATTAAAGCAGTAAAAAAATATGCACAAATATATCCGCATAGGCAGCTTAGCTTTGCCTGCTCTGAAGTGTTTTACTACTTAGTAAACACACTTAAGGTGGCTACAATCACTCCAAACCTACACCAGTCAATAGTAATTGGGTAATACCAAGAAGAGTTGCTCTGTTTTTAAATGGTGGATATAGAATTTTTGTTTTGTTGGAGAAGGGGAATATTTCTGAGAACATTTATTTTTTGGTAGAAGTCCTCTACCACAGCAAGTTCAAGAGTCATCACTACTGCACAGATTTCCCTCAAGTTGAAGTGGTACCACAACATCAACCTATTTTCATTTTCTTGACTGAAATGAGTCTGATGTGTTTTGCAGTAGATCCCCAAACTAGTCAGCTTACTGATTTGCTGTGACTGAAGTTGGGCTGAACTATAATAAACAGTGTCTTGGTAATGGTGACAGTGGTGCCAAAGCAATTCAAAGTACAAGGAGGTGGTGTAGGGACATGTGAAATAAAGGGAAAGGGAGGAACAAACTTGAAGGATCAGCTGAGCAGAAGAATTGTTTTTTAAGCTCAGCAAATATTTCAAGAATAAATCAGCCTCAACTCATTCCTGCTTTTGAGAATGATGGACTTCCAGGCAGCCCAAAGAGTCAGATCTCCAGCCAACACAGATCACAGAGCTGGCCAGTCTGTCATCTTCTAGGACCATGTGACCAGGGTAATTTGACAGCACAGCTTTGACATGTCAGAGGTGGTTGTATATTCTACTTTTTCCAACCTTCTCTAGTATTTTTTTCAGTCTGGTGAGCCCACTTATATGTCAAAATGATGTCATACTTAGCCTTGTAAATCACTACAAAATCAGATGCGCTGTCTGGATTTGGGACACAGTTCAGCTAGGTTATGTATTTCATCACAAGTGTTACTGAATAAAATTATAGCAGCACTAGAATACCCAAGTGGAAGTGAAAAAGATTTGGGAGCTACTTTCTGCAGGCGCTTCTGAATAACTTCTTAGACAGGATGAGAGTGATAATTTAGAAAAACAGTATTTGCCTTAGATATTGGCCAAAAAGCTGTTATGATTAAAATCAGTCATGCTTGATTAGTCTTGACAATTGTTTCAAGACTACCTTAATTCTCTGCTGCCTTTATGAATTGTATGTAACATAATGAACAGCATTTTCCAGTGAAATAAAGAGCTATCTAATGATGCACTCATCCAGTAGAACATGGAAACCTCAAATAAACACTCTAGAAGGCTTCTGCCTTCTCTTTGGCCCCAGTTTTAATGAAGGTTTGTCTTTCACTACCAGAACCCACACTGCCTGCCTGCAACCTTCCATCCTAAGAGGTCATCCATCAGAGCAAGAGTTGCCATGGGTATTTCTTCTTTTCAGATAGAATTCCTGTGTAGCAGGAGCATGTAACTGTCAAACATAATATTTTCTGTCTGGTTTTGTTGTTCCTTTTTGCCTCCCCAAACGTTTTACCAGATCCATAGCCCTGATATATCTTCATCCATCTATAATGATAGAATAATAGACTCATCCTAAAATCACCCAAAAATTTTCTCACCACATCAGTATTCTCCAAGTCAGCCAAATAAATCTCCACAATTAAGCAACAAATAAACTACCACAAGCAAGCAACAAGAACAATTTAAAAACCCTAGTGAAACCCTTCTTTAGTTCTGCAAGTTCAACCAAATTCCCCTCTTTCTTCTGAAAAAGACTTTTTTTTTTTCTGACACATGGGAGGGCTCTGTTCCCATAAACACTGTGAAAATATCATTATAAGAACAGCTATTAACAGGAGCAGAGTGCAGTATTTAAGAACTATATGAAGGATTCCTGAACAGCATATGCAGTGGCTCAGTTGTTTTGGAAATCTGTAAGTCTCACTATGTAATAAATAATACAGAGCACAGTCTTACCTAAATGTTCAAAATGCTCTTTTGCCCTTGATATCTATTTAATAAGAGATAATAATCTCACTAAGTAAGTTTTTTTAAAAAAAACAAAACAACAAACAAAACAACAACAAACTAATTACATGATAAAGGCTAAAAAAGTCTTATTTATAAATGTAAGCACAAAGGGTCTTGGATTGGCTAAAAAAAAAATCAATATTAGATAAAAAAACTAAACGTGAGTTTTTTTGATTCTCTTCTGTCCTAATTCTGAGATCACTTTGTCCTAATTCTAAGACCACTTTTTCATTTTCCTCTTTCAAATTCTACAATATTTGAAGTGATACAAAGGAAACACATACTATTATTGGCATATACTATGGTAGAATTTAACCTTGAGAAAAATATATCAAAGAAGTCCTTCTTTCAATAATAAAATATTAAAAAAAAAAATAAATGGAGAACTTGCACATGTTTCTTTTAAGGCTATTATTTCTATACCAAATAGTGCTAGGAAGACAGGAATTAGTTACTGACAGCTAGGCACTATGCACCAGCAACAAGCAAGGAGATGGTAAAAGTCATAGATAAAAATCAGATCCTACAAATTAAATGTTAAACATACTTAAACAGAGATCAGCAAATATAAGGAATAAATGGCAGCACTCCAAAAAAAATGGCAAGCTGCAAAATAACAATCACAGCTAGGTTAAAAGCATAAATGAAAAAGAGACACCTAGCAGGAAATACAAGGCTAGAGACAGAAAACAAAAATTTCAAGAACTGCTTCCCTCAGTGTTCTGCATTTGAGCAACAAATTAACTTTAATTCTACCATCCCAAGACACAGTCTTTAGCCTCCAAAATATCTGAAGATCTCTGCCAGCTCCCTGGGATAGGCAAATTGCCTTAAGGAAAGTGGAGCAAGGCCTTTGAAGGAGAAATGGTAATTGAATTTAAAGTTTTTCCCATAACGGATCTGGGCTTAATGTGGGAACCCAAAGGGATCTCCCACCCATGGCCCTACAGACCCTGTATGTAATCTCAGACAAAAAAAACCAAAGCAGATCAGAAGATAATTGCTATGGATAGAGGAATCTATGGAGACAGCACACCTCAGGCCTCATATAGACTAACCATGCCAAAGGGATCCTCAAAAAGATTGTTCACAGGCATTATTCTGACAAGCAGGTAATTTTTCAGCTGACTTAAGTGAAGCCCTAACAAGGTCCCTAATTAGTCCAATAAAGAGAAGGCACAAACCTCACTCCTGCTTCGTATCAGCTGAAAGATGGATTATTCCCAGAGGAGAGTTTATATGGTTTCTATCAATATTTGTGTGGTTTCTACTTAAATAAGAAGTTGGGTTTTTTTAGAACCAAGACATTGTGTTCCTCTTCTTATTCTTCTTTTTTGGTTTTGGTGGTTTTTGATTAATTGTTCTCTTTGTGAAAAAAATAATTACTTGTAATAAGAGGTGCTATATTGTGTAATTGAGAACAAATACTCCAACGGGGAAAAGGAAGCAAAGCAAATTTATTGTATGAAAAAAAAAAAAAGTCTTTGTTCACAATACTATAAAATGTAGTCTTTCTCTCAAGCCATAGTCTAGTAGGAAATAACAATGAATTACAAGTTTTTCTAAGATGTAACATCTGTTTTGTATATGTAATCCATAAAAGGCTTCCAAATGCCCTTAAATGAGTCCTCAATCTTCTACAAATTTGAGTGCTCCATAAATCCTGTTTCTTAGTCTATATGCAATCCTCTTTTAATGAACTGAACTCAGTAAGAATTTCCATTCTTCTTAGGGTTGGGGCAGGAGGAGGTAAAAGAAGGCAGGAGGAGAGGGGAAGTTGCAAAACAGAAAAGAAAATTAATTGGTGCATTTTTTTTAATTAAAAAAATAATAATTTTGGGACACATTATGACGTTTAATGAATTTATATGTCTTTCCCAAGATATTCAACCACCGTCCTAATATTTTATGCAAAAGACTCCCTCCATACTAGCAGATATCAATGAAAAAGAGAAGCAGCCACATTGGCTCACACTATCTGAAGCCATTAGCATTGGGTCTACTAACATTGAATCTGGACCATTGCTTCTCTTAGTTTTACAGCCTCACTCTGGCAATGCACCTTGAGGAGTGATCTTATTCCAAGGGAAGTAAATGCAAACTTCTACTTCGTTTGAATGGTGAAATCTCACACCAAATTATCAAAAGGAAGGCAGCATTGTATAGTAAAATATTTCAGCATCAGAATCTATTTAATTATTTATCTCAGAACTCTGTATGCCTTCAAGCAGGTTGTTTGTTCCTCTCTGAAAAACACTAAACAATATATTATCATTAAAAAGGGAGAAATATGTTAATGTAGCTCCTGTTATGTGAATTAGACATAAATAAGCTTTCAGCTGTTGACTTACATCAGTTATTCCATGAGAATCCTCACAAGCACATCATTAACCAGAGTTTTTTCAATGTGAAACATTGTTCTGGTTGTGGGGAGGAGCTCACTCATACATAGGACTATTTATTACAGGTCTGTTGTAATCAATTTGGGCAATCAAGTATGGAGTATCTTTTTGGAAGAAAGGCAATCAGAAACTGTAAGAATATTTTAAGTGACGGCATTGGTTTGCTAGCAATATATATTAAAAATAAATTAATATCTATCACCACTGCTGCACCCTCACCTCACATATTCTAAATGTCTTCTTTTGCCTGTGAACCAAGCAAACTGCATAATAGTCAGATCTTTGGACAGTAGGAGCAGGAATACATGCACCAAGCAGCAGAGCTCTGACTTGAACCTTAGGCTCCGTTTTCAGCTTCATTTTTCAGCATTTCCATGGAATGGAAACATGCTGATGGATGGATGCCTCAGTTCTGTCCCTTCCAGTACCTGAGGCACAGTCCAGAAGAAAAAACTCGTAGGTATTGGCAGTATAGTATGGAAACAGCTTTCCCTAAGGCTGAATTCCTCACTACTAAAAGGCTCTCTAGATCTGTTGTAAGAGGCTTGGCAACCTTTGCCTTTATGGAAGATGCCTCTAATGAGAGCCAATTATGTTTTCCACAGCAAGAAAAGTGAGCATCAGTTCTTTGTGGTTTTAGATGTCCATTCAATCCTACCAGCCTGGCTATGAAATAATAGTAGCTAAAAACATTTCTGTTAAGCAGATGAAAATTCTAGACTTTAGCCATAATTCTTCCACATTGTAACAAGCAGCAAGGAATAGTTATAATATCATTTCTTATATTTTCCTTCAGTAAGATTACACAAGCTGTATAAAATCATATCCAGCAGTTGGGAAAGCATTTTGTTTCAATCATGAGAACATGCCAGTCAATTTCCTTTAAATATGTCACAATTCAAAAGCTGAATTTCTAGGACTCCTGGTTAAGCATTATTTCTCTACACAAATTTTGCTGCTAAGCCTGATTGTCTCTATTCAGGGACTGCTCATCAAGGATGTTATGCATTTTCCTTTCATCTTAGATTTTTCACCAAATGGCAAAGACCACATACCAAGAAATTCATGGGAAAGCCAATCACAATTTTCTCTAACTGTTTTAGACACAGCATGGCTTGAAGCCTCATAATATTTGTGAATTTCAAAGTAAGCCTTGAAAATGGGTACTGCGTGCAATTTGGCACAATACCCTATCAATTCTTTTCAGACATATAACTTTCTGTCTGCCTAGTTTTTGCTCTCCACCCAAAAAGTCCACTATTTCTAACATAATCAAATTACATGTAAGAGTATATTTCAACTTGGCTGATCAGAAAATAGCAAATTTTGTGGGTTTGGCAAAAAAAAAAAATCCCTTTGAATAATTAAAAAGTAGCCTTATGAAAGCTTGCAGTGAAAATAATTTTAGAGCATTTGAAAGTTACTGTTCAAATTGTTTTGAATAAACAGCAACTTTTTCATGAGCAAAACTTTGTGTGTAAAACTGTGCTGAATCAAAATAACTTATTTCATTTTCACCCTTTAAACGAACAAAATGGAGAGGTCCAGCATTTTGAAAGCTACATTTCTTTGTTAAAAAGTTAACCAGATCAAATTAATCTGATTAAAACACTCTAGAGAGTCTTTGGTTTGATTTTTTTATAATGACTGCAATAGCTTTTAAGGTAAATGCATCTTATGAACCACTCAATTGTCAGTGGTAAAGATCTAAGAGTAAGACAAAAATGCCTTCTGGAAAAGTTTATTGATTCAGGCTCTGCTTCATGGCTTTGAGTTCAGAGGTGACTCATTCAGGTCTTCCAGAGCATGACCTGAATTTTCTTGCCTTTTCCTAAAAAATGATACACAAATCCAATTTGAGGTGTCTTCTGCAGAACTTTTCCATGCTCCAGGAGGATGTGCTACCAATCTCTCAGAAAACATGGAGTGGAAGTAGGGGTGCAGAAGCTCAGTGTATGAAATGGAATCTAGGGAAATGGGAAACATTCCTAGAATGTTAGTGGTTGGAAGAGACCTAGAAAGATCATCTAGTCCAATCCCCTGCCAGAGCAGGATCATTCCATTAAGTTCACTTATATAACATCTCTTCTATTAATGCCACTTCAGTTGTCCAGTTCTTCCATACAGCAATGCATCAAGGTGGTTGTCATTTACTTTCCAGCACTTCAACACAACCTATTTTCCCACCTCATCCAAAAATTTTTAGTCTAGAAAAGCCCAGGTCCCATGGAAGATGGTTAATGCTGTGGCCACCTCAGGAGCTATGAAGTCTTTGGCTGCCCAGCAACCTCTCATTCACACATCAGTGACCAAGGCTGCTGTTCAACAAGCAGCTTCTGCAATGCTACAGGGCTCTGAGGCTCCCACTCATTCCATTTCCTTGCAGGAAAGACTGCCAGAAATAACATTTCAGCTAGCAAAAAGGAATTTTTCAACTCAAAGGCTTACAAAACCCAAGTTCTTCAGGACTAGTTGCTTTCTTACCTGCCTCATTTGATTGTTTTTCCTTATAAGAAGTTTCAGCCTGTGTCACACCCACTGGTACAGTGAAATTCTTCCCAGTCACTTAATTTTATTTGAGGCAGTGTATTATATAATCAACAAATTCTGTTTGAATCAAATAACCCTACAAAAAAAATTGAAAAATGGGATAAAACCTGTGTGAATTCAGATATTTTTATTTTCCAATGCAAACCTCCACTCCTAGTCTAAGAAATATTTCTCCCAGGCATTCCCAGCAACAACTGTGATCCTTGGGTATGGGTAACTGC
This sequence comes from Ceyx melanurus, assembly GCA_024611195.1. Taxonomy (NCBI): domain Eukaryota; kingdom Metazoa; phylum Chordata; class Aves; order Coraciiformes; family Alcedinidae; genus Ceyx; species Ceyx melanurus. The sequence goes on along the minus strand of JANHGL010002525.1, from coordinate 26,996 downwards.
AGAGTGATGTGAAGACAGACATCTGATTTCATCTGATTCTTTACCCCCCTGGTCAGGAGAAGTGGGTAGGCTGCCAAAGAAATAATTAAAAAAAATAAAAATAAAATTAAATAAATGAAAAATAGCTCCTTGTATCATCTCCTGTACTGTGACTTTATTCTGGACACAGTGAGCTCAGGCAAATGCCATCTTTACAAAGAAAGAAAGTAATAAAAATAGTGATTTATGTGTCCTTTTCCCTCACATCTATATGTATGCTAAAGCCAATCTTCGGTAATTATTGGAATATTGGGAAAGTTCCAGGTGGTTGAAAGGAAAAATTATGCTGTGGCAGTATCTTAAAAGGATTAATGAGACCTGAGTCCACAATAAGGCTATCAGCAGGACTGCAGTCTGTGGTAAAATGGAACAGGAAAAGAGAAAGAGCTTGATTAATACAGCATTAAAGGAGAATAATGCAATTAATGCCAATCAGTCTGGATTTATGGAAAATTGACTGTGTCAGAGAAAATTTCCAATCTCTTTTGATGAGGTTACAAATCTGATTCATAAAAGTAATAGTGATAATGTAATATACTTAGATTTCTGTACAGTGTTTGACTTAGTACCACATAATGTTTTGATCAGGAAAATCAAATGATGTAAAATCAATAGAGAAGACATAACATTAAGTGAATTAAGAGCTGGCTAACTGATAGGTTTCAAAATGTAATTGTAAACAGGGACTCACTGCTGTGTAAGACTGTTGCTGATGGAGTCCTGTATGGATTACATTGTGGACCTTTCAGGAACTTGGTAGGAAAAAAAAAAAAGATAGAAAACCAAAAATCATTGCTGATTGAATTTTCAGATGACACAAAGATTGGTGAACTGAGAAATAATGAAGAGGAAAGGTCAGAGACACAGAATAACCTGAAACTCCTCATAAACTAGCTAAAAGCAAAGGATATATGCTCTACTACAGTGTAATTAAATAATCTAAGCCCAAAGACAATAAATTTTATAGATTTACACTGTTTTTACAGTGCTTCTATTCAAGTGTTACATTTTACTTTTTTTTTTTACTTTTCTTATAGAATGGTCTAAGCCACATCTTGATCCTACAAAGGTCAAAGCCATGAGTTGTGGAGGCATCAGCTAATAGCAATATTCTTTGTATGACTTAATGCTATTTAGATGTAATTTGGTCATTAAGTAAACTTGTTTAACTTCTAACCACTGTGAGGGTGGAGGGGGAAGAAGCCATTCCCTTGAACTGGTTTTGTTTGTCCAGAATTAGGCATTAACCTTCCAATTAACTTTATGATGGAGCTGTCAACTCTTAAACTACTTAATAGAAAAATAAATAAATAAAAAAGCTCTAAGATTATATAGTTCTTAGACAGCTGGGTTTTTTTTCTGGAAAGCAAGAAAGGATTCAGTTAAAAAAAAAATTTACAGAAAACCTCATTCCAGTTGTGGAGCAAGGTAGAAATAAGGACCTAAGCACTAAAACATTCAAAGATGACTCAATAAATATTCATAAAACTCACCTAAAAGGATTAAGCTGAATAAGGGTGAAAAAGTGGTCAAGACTTGAATTAATAAGAAAACTACTGTGCTTCCTAGTCCTGTTACACGTGACAAAAGCAGACCATTAGCAACAGTAAATGACTTTGTGATGATACAATACTTTTTGATGTCTTAGTTGCCAGGACAAACATGCAGGACAAATTATTAGAGGTGATTATTATTCCCCCCAAACCAAAAAAAAAAAATTATGTGGTTTATATTATTACGTGTTGTGGAGTTTTCCACACCAAACAAATCAAAATTTTATAGTTCAAGTGCCACTTCAGAGTGAACACATGGCCTTTTGTGGTAGAAGAACAATATTCCATTGCTTTGTTTCTAATTTTACCTAAGCCTCTGCTCTTTATCAATGTGACTAAGCCTGCCATGGTCACATACTATTAGTGGACACGTAGTATTAGTGGACACACTCACTGCAGTGTAACTAAAATGTTAGCAATAAAGGAGCATAGGAACTGCCTTCCTGAGCTGGAGTACAGTTTTATCTGAGCAGACTAAGGGTTAAAACTGAATCACCATAATCCCATCCCTGTTTTGTAAAGCACAGCTAAATGCTACGGTAAAGATAGAAGGATCCCATACTGATACAGATAATATTTTCATTTTTAAGGAGTTTTGGTGATTTTTTAAACATTTTAACATGTTTAATTTTAATTTTTTAAACATTTTAACATGTTTTTAAACATTTTAACATCTTTCCATGATCATTATCAGGATAGAGAAGATGGCATTTTCAACTTCTACTTAGCCTGCCATTTTCCTGTGCCTGCAGAATGTGGGACAGGGTGGGGAAAGGGAAAAGGCAGATCTTGGCAGCCGAGTACACTCAAGCTGGGATTTGCTGGAAACTCACAAGGCACAGCTGTAGCTTTGGATTCTAGGAGGCATACATTAACTATGTATTTTTGCAGTGAGTCAATGTGCTGGTGCTTCAGCAGCTTCCAGGGTTTCTCAGTCAAGCCCTTTAATGAAGAAATTAGCCAAGCCTTACTATTTCAGGCTGCCATCTAACTCAAGAAAACCACACTGTATGAGTTTTAATTTAGTTCAGATTTTTAAAAGCTGTCCACAAGTGTTAGAAGAAGAAACCTGCTAGTTTTATTCAGGGAAGAATAGATTTTTGAATGCAGTTAGTGTCAGTGAGAATACAGGAATTTTGTTGGGAAGTAAATGAATGATAGTTCTAGTATACCTTGGAAATATGCCTTCCTAGTCTTAAACACTGGTGACTTCTAGCTTCTCATCTGAAAAAGCACTCAATTTAGAATGGTACAAAGTGCTTAACAGTGTGAAACATAAAAACATAAGATGTACAAATAGATCTGCTTGTTTGGTCTGCCAGGTTTTCTTTGGGAAGTTTGAAAAAGTATGTGGTTTTGAGCTCATCTATTGCTGTTTTGATTAATAGATACTTTCACACATAACTCAGTATTAGCCTCTCCTTCATCGTAAAATGGGTATATTCCTTGTAAATATGCAATTGAAATTGTTTATGAAATTTCCAGCAGTGTCATTACAAATGTTTTATTTTCCTGAGGGTATAGTTTAAACTTGCTTTGATGCTGAAGAAAATATTCATGTAACTGCACCCTTACATGCTACAGAATAGTATTTTAAAGATCCTAAAAAACTATTTTAAAGCCAGATTCCAGAGACTCACAGACTTATATATAAGTTAATAACAAGGACCTCGTATTTCTCTTCTCCATATAAAAAGAAGACAGCTCTCAATCCTCAAAGAACATAAATATTGAATATGCATGGTGGAAATGGAGACTCTCAGTATCCCAAGGGACAAAACCTAATCACACACCCTCTGTTGATAGTTCAGATAGTCTACTGGGAGCCCAAACTTTGCATACTTAGCACTTGCAAGCCTCTGGAGCCCAAGCTGTGTCTAGAAGACCCTAAATCCCTGTGGCATATTTCCAAACAGCACATGCTCTGTCTTGCAAATCTCCTGAGACGTAGAACTCAAAATGCAGTTGCACATCCCAGGGCAAATACCAGCTTCCCAGAATTCTCCCCCATGCCAGAAACAGGAGCCTTTCATCCTGGCAAGTTAGCCCTTTAGAGGACGTGTATGCATGTGCACAGAAGCTTTGCAAGGAACTGGAACACAGCTCTTTTAACTTAAAGGACAAATTATACGTTGTTACTGCAGGTTATTAATCTGCCAAGGATAAGATCCCACCCACCCAGTGTGCAGCACCTCACACAAGTGGGATCTGTCTCTTGAAATATCCACAAGCAGCTGCCTCCCTCAGTAAATGGAGAGGGATCCAAAGTATCTGTTAGGGCTGCTTCAACACAAACCACCTAAATCAGATGGGTTAAACCCTCCTCTAATACCTGAAAACGGTGCCCTTCATTTTATCTTGTTCTTCCCTCTGGGTCTGTTTGTATTCAGTTTCCTTTCCACCCCACTGAGCTCCTGGAGCAGATCTCTGTCCTTCAGCCTGAGCTGCTAAATATGGCCCATTATCCTTTCTTATATCCTTCTAGTTCCCCTGCCAGATGACATCTTTTGTATGCTGATCTGGAACAAGCAGACCCTAAATAGGTGATTTTGTTGCTTAGGTAACGTATTGTCTGTTGTACCAAATCTGAGTAACAGGAACTAGCTCATTGCTTAAAGCAATTATGCTTCAGTGGTCCAAGAATCATGTGTGTTCCTCTGCTGGCTGTGCCTCCATGATGGGAAGAATCAGGCCAACCTGCAACCAAAGACAGCAGAAAGGACAAAAACTGACCCAACCAAAAGATAGCTGGCAGCTTTCTCACCACACAGACACAGCACTCACAGTCACCTCCCAATTCTCTGTGGCCTCTTCCTAAAAAATATATATAAAAAAAAATAATAAAAAAAAAGAGCCACAAGGCCAACTAGCATAGAATTATTTAGACATGGAAAATTATTTGGGTTATGAAGCTCCGTTCTTCTCTCTTTTCCTCTCCACACTCTGTAGCTATTTTATTGGCTTAGTAAAGTCTAATGGTGCTCTTAGCTTTGAAGTGTCTGAGTGCTGGCACAGGTCCACTCCAGCCCCATCCTTCCTGCCAATATCCCCATGGCAGAAGAAGGGGATGGCAAATGACCTTCACAACAGTCCCTCACAACTATTTCACAGTTTCTGAACACTCTCATGAATGCAACTGGTAAGGCACAGAGGGACAGAAAACCCCTCCAACCATTCAGTGGAACGACTAAGCTGCCAGCTTCCACGTTGTGTTCATACCTAGCACACACAAAACCTCTCCATCTTTAACAGGATAGTTCTTCAGGGTGCTGTCAAGCATTGGAACAGGCTGCCCAGGGAAGAAGTAGCAGTTGCTTCACCATTTAAATGTGTTTAAATGTCATATAGTATAGTGCTCAGGGACATGGTTTAGCAGTGGACATGTAGAGTAGGGTTATTAGTTGGACTCAGTGATCTTGAAGTCTTTGCAACCTAGATGATTTTATGATTCTAAGAGGGCTCTGTGTAGAACAAGAAAAATGAGAAGAGAAATTAAAAAAAAAATAGAAAAACTAAGAATACAGCAGATTTTTAGGGCAACCATGTGTAAAGCTGGTAAAAGAGTGTAGTAAATGTATGAGAAAAATCCTTCTGAGGTACTGGTTTAATAGGGAAGTCACAGTACACAGAGGGTGGCAAGGGTGCTGTTACATAAAGTAGTTGCATTTACTTGTTTCCAAACACAGCCTGCTATTTTTAATTCCATTTTTAAACACAATGCCTATGCAGAAGCTTCCTAACTCCAAGCATGCCCAAAGTTATTTTTACAGTCTAACTAAAACCTTCTAAAAATAGAACATTTCTAATACAAAACCACTGGCTAAACTTTAATAACTGTGCAGCATGCCGGTGTGGTCTGTGTAAATTATATACAGTGATGACAAGCATGAAAAATAAGAAAGAGGAGGAAAAAAAAGATCAGTTGACCAAAGTGTGACACAGGTAGGGGTCCCAGCTTGAAATTTTTCAGGACTGTTTGTGTACACAGCAAAATGCTCCATAGTTTAATTTACAATGTTTTTGTTCAACATCAGCTGATTTTCTACACAATGCTAATAAGTGCCAGTTAAGAAAAAGTTTGGCCTTAGCTACTCAGATCATTATAAAAATCCCTTGATTTTGTTCACCAAAGCAAACCTTTCAGGAATATAAATAACACTGTTTTTCCTGCAATCAGGAATTGAAATGCCTTCAATCAGCTAATAGATCAAAGCTGGGATTGTGATGTTATAATCAGTATTGGTCAGAGAAATCAGAAGTTTGATTAACTGAATCAAGTAACATTTTCAAGGTTTCTCTTCAAGATAAATATTTTTTTTTAAATGCTGCTGTAATAAAATATAGATTTTCCATTTACAGAGCAGTAACAACATTTTATGACTTACACAGACTCCAACTGTGTAATCTAATGACAGCAGAAATATTTCTGGAACAACACAGGTTTCCCAAGAGATTTGAATCATGAGATAAGTAATCTTTTCTGATGAAAACCAAGTAAATAAATGTCTTTTTTTAAAAAAGCATTTTCCCATCAGAATGAATTTGAGGCCAACATTTCAAAACTGCTGAATACTAAGTGAACTTCCAAGCTCATGTTGTTCACATGAGCATTAATAGTTATAATGATGCTTGCAAAACATAGGCTCATAATGAACAAGACAAGGATTGTATGTGAATATTTCACATATTTTTATCAACACTGACATAAAAAATCATCACTGTATTAAAAAAAAAAAAAGAAAACAAACAAACAAAACAAAACAAAGAAAAAACACCCAAAAAACAAACCAGAAATGAAAACTTCATAGATTATTGGAAGGATGGATAATGTTCTGCTACTAACAAGTTGTTATCATTTTCTACCTCAAAACATGAATCTGAATTATTTGACTGAAGACATGAAAATATCCCCATGATGCTATGGTGAAAAGCAAAACTCTCTTAGTTCTGTTTAATTGTTTGTTAAATATCAGTCCTTTCAATTACATTGTCTGAAAAAAAGCTCCTATGAAGTCTCCAAGATGTTCCAAATCATGTTTTCTAGTACTTGGAAAACTATAATGCTGAAAAACATTTGGCCAACACAGAGATTGGTTATGTGATTTTTCAGCCCCAGCAGAAAGAAGGAAAACTATATCTGTAAATTATCATGTGCTCTGAAGCAACACTGAAAGAGGGTTTCACAAACTTAAAACACATTTCTACTTATATCACTAGATTGTATCACCAATACACCAAAAGGTACAAAATGAAGTTAATATTTATTTTAAAAAAATCTTAAGTATCTTCTCCTGAAATGCATTAAGTATTGGACATTCTTTTATTTTTTTTTAATTATTTTTTCCCCTCCAGGTTTTGCAGGAAAGGATTAGAGACAAAACAAGGGTCAGTCTCAGACATGGAAATAAACAGAGAAAGCAAAAATTTATATTAGTTTCATGACATGTAACACTGCCTCATTAAGCACTCCTAGTTCATGCGTTCATGACTAAGATTCCAACATATTCAGAAGTGATCTCACAAAGGGGTGGAGAGCAAGGTGTCAGAATTTACTGCATTCTGCTCCTGTCTAACACATGCTACAGATGGTGATATACCCAAGCACATTATCAGGTTTGTCTTCTCATATTTTCCAGGGTGCTTTCTTTTTGCAACCACAAAATCCCAAGAAATTTAGCTGTAGAGCTGAAAGCCAACTAAAATCTCTCTCCAGCTGTAACTCTTCGGATCTGCTGAGGATGGAGCAGTGAGAGACAAAAGGATGCCCTGCCAAATCAGAAGGATCTGCAGTTTGTGTGCATCTTCCCTACCTTGAGCACACTTCAGCTCTGCTGGAGGTGAAATGAATTTTAGCTGGACATCAGGAGTTTTTTTGCTTTTGCCCAGAATGAAAAACTGAGTTTAAGCATACAATAGAGCTCCCAGCTTTTAGGGTACTATATTTCAACAGTTTCTTGTTTCCCTGCTGGAGTCATATCAAGTGATACATTCACAGCGATGCTAATTTGTTCTTTGCTAATTACCATAAGTGCTTCTTGTTGGACACAAATAATAGTTAGATATACAAAGATGATGAGGTAAAAGACAAGAAATAGGGAAAGGTAGAAAAGAGAGAAGATTCTCCTGGGGTTTTTTTTGTAGCATCAGAGATGTACCTTTCATTTCAGGTCCTACAGATTCCTGCCTGGTCTCTTGGAGCTTAGGCATTGCTGGACAGAATATCAGTTTCCAACTGTTACTTGAGAGTGGCTGCAAGTTTAAAAATTCATGAATCTGCAATGCAAGAAAGGGGCACCTTTTCCTTACTCAAGCACCACACAAAGGTCGTGACACAAAAAGCCTGGTGGAATTAAATAGGGTCTTTTTGTTTTATTTCAAAGAACTGAAGGGATTTCTATATTAAGAAACAATTAAACTTCTTTCTTACAAAGCCAGCAGCTCAACCCACATAAGAGTCACTGGCTTTAAGGAAGGATCCACTTACAAGTGGATCACCTCACTAAGGTGTAAGTGGCCATCAATGGTGCTTTTCCTTCAGGGTCTAAGATCATTGGTGAGAGAAAGGTACTTCCAGTGAGTACTCAGCACATCAGTCATCAACGATTTTCTGTGTATTGCCTGCATTATATGTAAAAAAACAACCAAACTGAAGGAGAGCAAGGATTTTCCTAAATGAACCGTTTCTCTTAGATGCCTAAAATTAGACAGAATGACACTAGATTTCTGTGACTCATACTGAACCCAATAAGAGCATGAAGAAGAGCTAGGGGCAAGTTTTGAGGGTGTTCTTCTATCCTTAAGGAGAAACCAAGAAAACTCAAAATTTTGAAAAATCCAACACTGCAAACTGAAAGCAAAAAAAAATAGTTTGCCTGAAGTAGGGTTTCAGCATGGAAAATCCAATGATGTGCCTAGCAATTTGGAAATTGGCTACTCTCCAGTAACTCTACAGACACCAAGATCACTGAACAACCTTGTTTTTGGCAGGGTAGTTAGTTCCCTGAGTGCCAAGATTTTTTTCTTTCAAAATATTTTACTTTCAACATTTATTTAGATTTTTAAAGAGAGGTTGAAAAAAAGATTAAATTACAAAATTATGTTAAAAAAATCTGCCTGGGGTTGAGAAAAGTGCTTTAAATTGTTGAGAGTTTGTAATTTCTCTTTCCTCTCCACTCCTTATTTTAATTTTTCAAATTATTTTTCATATGCTAGATATCTAATGAAAAAATCATGCCATCAATATGGGCAGGATCCAGGACATTTAATATAAACTAGTCTCCCTAGCCTAGTAAATGAACAGGAATTTCCAACTCAACATGAGGAGGAACTTCTTTACTGTGAGGGTTACAGAGCACTGCACAGGCTGCCAAGAAAGGTTGTGGAGTCTCCTTCTCTGGAGACTTCCAAGCCCTGCCTGGATTCATGTCTGAGTGATCTGCTCTAGTTTTGTCCTGCTCTGGCAGGGGAATTGGACTCAATGATCTTCAGAGGTCATTTCCAATCCCTAACATTCTGTGATTCCCTGAAAAGAAATAAACTCTGTAACACAGATCACATAATGTTAAACTACTTTCAAGATAATTGTACTATAGGAATTGTTAATTCTCTCCATTTTCTGCATAGGAAATGTGAGGAGTTCTCTCTAATGCATACAATATGCATTTAATTCTTATGCATTTGATAACAAATAAACTAATAATTAAAATAAAATATAATAAACATGAAATTAAATCCTAGTCCCTTAACATCCTTGTAGAAAAACTCAAGAAATATGGCACTGACAATTGGTGTTTGAGGTGGATTGAAAACTGGCTCAAACTACAGTGTTCAGAGGATTGTGATCAGTGGTGCAGAGTCAAGTTGGAGGTCGGTGGCCAGTGGTGTTCCCCAGGGATCAGTACTGGGTCCAGTTTTGTTTATAATAAATAAATAAATAAATGTAGTCCTTTAGAACAGACACAAGAAGTGTAACACTACCTTCCACATCATGCCACTCAGGTGGCTTTTTTCTCTGGATATTTGAGTGGTCTAAAATATACAATATTCATTAAGGACACTTTGACAACAAGACACCTTTTTTTTTTCAGTACACATGATGCTAGGCATGTTAAGGCCATATTGTGGCCTTAATTTAAGCCTGAGAAGCCAGAATACAATTTCTTGTGCTACCCTACAACAGGGATGGTCCCAATGGCTCTAGTGCCCCAAGCAAACAGGAGGAGACAGAACACTGTTAAAATCCATTAATTCCTTCACCTTGGCTAGTCCTACCCTGGGTACACAAGGCTTCCTGAAGATTTGGCAATGTCAATGACACTTTCTGCATCTGGGATGGCAGGGACTCATTTGCTGCTTGGCAGTTCAGCCAGGGCTTCATCACCTTCTGCTTTCAGCTGAACTTTGAACTCCTGCAGCCTTTTCTGAATTTCAAAGGGACTTACTTTCCCAAGGTCACACTGGAAGCTGATGGTAGAAAAGAAAGCAGCACTTTTCACACCCTTAACAGCAGATTTTTTAATACTCAGCACTCAGATTTTTAAGATGAGTTAAAGCTCTGTATTTCAACCTCAATACTGTATTTGTTTATTAGCTAGGAAGATGGGGAGAGCAAAGCCCATGGACCCAGTGGGAGACATCAAGGAGCTTGGTTGGGCTGTGTCACTGTAACTGTCTCCTTTTCACTGCTTTTCTTTGTTTTATAAAATACAGCAAATGTGGTAGATTAAAAGACTGTACTTACCATAAAAGTGCATCTGTGATTGTAAAAAAGCTTAGAATTATGGCATAAAATGAGCAAAGAGAGTGCTGACAGAAAAGTATTTTTAAGTTATAAAGCTCTAAACAAATACTTATTCTTTATTAACACATATTTAATTTCAATGCCTAATAAACACAGACGAAAAAAAATCTGTGTTAAATATTCAACACCTTTCCCCTTTGGGAATTCCCTCATAAACATGAAATGCTTTACAGTTATTGAGGTAAAAAAAAACAAACCAAACAAATGAAACAAAACAGATAGAGAGAGAGAAAAAAAAAAAGGCATTGCAAGAAATATGGTGATCTAAAATTAACATATCAAGTAGGAAAAGTATTACAAAGCCCCTCCAGCCTCACAGCATATACACAGAGTTTCAGGATTTATTACAAGCATAAAGAAACAAAACAGACACTGTGGAAGGAACACAGTGACAAAATATAAGCATTGCCTAAATACTGTAATTTTAAATACTCACTTTGTCTTCAGCTGGCAGCCCTAGAGGGCACAGTGTCCTGTAGATCCCAGGTCATGCACACCTACATGCACAGGTGCATCAGACACCATGGTGCCCTAGATGGCAAGTGATGTCTGTGTTTAGATTATCACCATGTGATAATTATCACCATAATGAGATATAGATTACATAATGATAGAAAAGTGAAAATAAGAGTTTCAGATCTGGAGCATTGGGAAGTGATTCAGGTACTTTAACTTAAATGTGTGATGTAATTTGAAATTCTGTTGGTTATCTGGAATCCCAGAAGACCTGTAGATGTAATGGTAGGCCTTGTATATATTAAATCATTAGGTACAAAAGTAATTTTGT
>JANHGL010002524.1:0-64981 GCA_024611195.1 Ceyx melanurus | reverse complement strand
CCCCCCCCCCCCCCCCCCCCCCGGCGGCGCCCCGGGGCCGCGGCGCCCCCACGGCGAACCCGCTGCCGGGCGCGGGCGGGGCAGGGCCCGATCCCATCCCCTGTCCCCCGCCGCACACAATGCCGCGCAGAAAAATCGCGTGGGCGGCGACCGAGCTCTCGGAATTTGATCAAACCGAATGTGACCAAACGCCCCCGAATTTCTGAGGAATACCGGAGCCAGCTGCTCCTCCTGAGCCCGGACCTCCCCCTGGAGCCCCAGCACCGCTCTTTTGTGGTAATGTCACTGGTTTTCGGTCGAGGCCTGTTTCCCAGCAGGCCCCGAGGCTGCAGCAGCAGCAGCTCAGCCTTCGGCAGGCGTCCAAATGAGCCCTAACAATTAGATACCATTTTTCTGCTTCAGGCCTGTGCGTTAAGCTGTTTGAGTTTGGGTTTGGTTTTTTTTTTTTGTGCACTGGAGTGCTTTTATCCAAAATGAATGTGATTGAAACTGACTTTCTGTGCTTTGCTCTGGTTCTTTAGCTGTTTTCACCCCGTAGTGAGTTTAATGGTGATTCCCTGTGCATAGTCCAGCATCACCACTACTTAATTACAAAAGGAATGTATATTTAGCCACGTGGCTGCGCTAGCTGTAGAGCCCAAGGGTTGCTTCAGGAACGTGTAACACATAGTTATATTTTAGTTTCAATGTACTTCCTATAGCTCACTTGTAATAGTATATTCCATGTAAGTATCTTAAATTTTATCAGTTATAGAGAGTATAGATCCAGATGCCTTAAAGAGGTGACTCTTTAAATGCCTCCCTGCTTTTCAGTTTTCTTAAAATCTTTTTCCTTGTTTGAAGGAATCTTGAGGTGGTTGAAGGCTGAGCTCTTTATCTCAGTGTGAGGGATTGCAAGGGGGCAAGATGAGCTCCTTTGGACTTTATTTTCTTGTTGAAGTACACGGAGTCAGCATAACACATTAATTGAGCAACTAAAATAGAGGTGCTATCTTGTATTGCAGAGCTAAGGGAGAACAGTCCTGCTCTTGGGAGAGTGTGTGAATTGAAAGCATGTTGGCTACCAAGCTGTCCCGGCCTCTCCTGAACTTCTCTGTGAAAGCCCTGAATTGCAAAGACCCAGGGAATGGCTTCAGGTAAGTAAGATGGTGGAGGAGAAGCACGAGTGAGATCTTGAGTAAAGCAGACATCAAAGGCTCATTTGGTTTCAGTGGGAGAGTTTGTTTACAGAATCACGAGGTGGTTGAGGTTGGCAGTGACCTCTGGAGGTCACCTGGTCCAACCCTCAGCTCAAACAGGGCCTCTGAGAGCTGGTTGCCCAGGACTGTCCCCAGATGGCTTTTGAGTACCTCCAAGGATGGCAACTCCACAGCCTGCCTGTGCCAGTGCTTGGTCACTGAGCTGAGCATAGAGCAGATGGACTCTATGAGGAGGACTTGGCAGCATGGTTTTTCTTACCCTTGGACAATCATCTGCAGTCAAAAGGGGGTTGAGTAGAGCATTAATTCAGTGTGAAGCAAATATTTATTCCTGAATATCAGCAAGTAGACCTTGCTGCAGTGCAAGGAACTGCCCTATATTTCCATGACTTCATTAAAGAGGCAGTGAATCCCATAAAATGAAACTGCTTTTTCTGAACATGGACATGAACATTTCCTATCTAATTCTAGACCATTCTAGATCATTCTAATTTCTAGCTCTGAAAACAAAACCACAACCTTTTATATTAATATATGATGGCAGCCCTACAAATCCAAACCCAGAGCAAACTGAGAGCTTTCACTGGCTTTGCTTTAGGGCTGGGTCCCCAAACAATGGGGTGTGTACCACTAATTGTGCACAAGCTGTTTACAAGTGGCTTGTGGCCTGCTAAGCAAGAGCTGCCACCTCCAGAGCTGCTCTGCTGCTGTTGCTAGTGGTATCCAGCACCATCACTGTCAGGGATGGCTTCTGTAACAGGGAGTTTTAGAGCCCAGAGATAGCAAAGCTGTTAGAGATTTTCAGTGCTAACAGACATAGGCCTTTTATCTCCTCTTTGCTTCACACACACTGAAGCTGCACTGGCAGGAATCTGCTGCAGCTTTAAAAATGCCAATTACTGTGTAATTAACTCAAGAAAAGCTTTCCTAGTGTTTTGTTTGTTTTCCTTTTGTTTTGCTAGCTGTGTTAGTGCTTTGTGCATCTCAGACTCAGGACAAAAGTGTGTTGCATTTTTTGGTAGCACCCACAAGCTCTAAAGCTGACATGGCAATCCAGCTGTTCACCTGAAAGCAGTGTTGTCACTATACTGCTATCTTACAGCATTGAGGCAGCATTTATCTATTCCACTCTTCAGGCTGAGAAGCCTTTTTGTGGTGTAGCTGAACAAAAGCAAGCAAAGAGTTTGAAAGAGCAGATTCAGTTTGAGGACCTGCTGTGCATTTTAAAAGTCTCAGTTGCAGTCTGTAGAACTCAGTCATGCAGAACAACCAGAGTGGCTCATGGAACATGATTGTAGTGTTGGGGGGGTAACCACATGTGCATCAGAGCTGCTTCCTCTGGTGACCTTCCTGCTGATCAGCAGCCAGCATCTATTTTATGCCCTTGCCTTCCAGTCAAGGTAGGCAGTGTCAAGTGGTTATTCTCCACAGGTTATTGTGAACAACAGCAACACATCAGTGCTCTGAAGTGAAATAACAGGACCAGTCATGACACTGAAAAAGAAAAACTCAGTTCATGCAGCTAAAAGAAATGGTGTGAGCTTTTCTGGGTGCTTTAAGATGCACCAGGAAGCTTACTGTTGAGGTAAAAGTTCCAAGCCAGGTTTGTAGGTCAGTGATGTTAACAGACTTTGCCTGGGGACTGACCTTTGCAACAATTAAAGTGGCTGTTGCTATTTCAAGAGCTGATTGGGCTTGTGACACTCAGAAGAAGAGCTAAACTGTTGGAGGAAGGGGAGCAGACACCATTGCCTGAGTATAAATTGGCTCCCTTCCCATCTGGTTCAAAGCTTGCACAGCTCACCCTGGGAGCTCTTGCAGTGTCTGAGCAGGAGAAGAGGGTGAATGATGATGCAAGTTCACTGGGAAGAGCAGTCTGGAAGATAAGATGTGCTGAAGGATAGGTGTTGTTAGAGGGGCCAGAAGGTAGGTGAAGTACAGGGAGTCTAGGGGAAGGCCAAAGGGCTCTGGGAGGGCAATGCCAGTGCCCAAAGCAAAACCTAAAAAGCTGGTAGAGTCCAGGGAGGTGTCTGCCAAGGTCAGAGGCTGTGGTCACTCTGGTGTGTTGTCTAGGCCCAGTTTTCATGAATGATGGCAAGACCTAAGACAGCTACTGGTAGCAGAGCTTTCCTAGATAGAATCTTGCTCCCTGGAATGCATTGCTGCACTGCTCTGGTCTTGTCTTTGTGAACAGGGTTTATCTTCCCATGAGTCAGACAACCTAAAAAGGGGAGGTTCAGATCTGCCTGGCCCCCATTGCTCAGAGAGACAGTGTCTTTCAGTTTAAACACTTGCAAAGAGGGGACAGAAAATCTAAGAGTAGCTAATGGGTAGACACTGCAGAAGAAGTGTCATCCAAGATGCCAGGAGGGTAGAGCTGTGTGAATAAGCAAGGAGAGAGATCCAAGCAAGCTCATCCTTAGGCTGAGCATCAGAAACAATGTCCCAGCAAAAGATGAACAACTTCCCCTGCCTGGCTTTGTGTGGCTCTGAGTGAGACTCTTGTTGCTGTTGGAACTGAAAATGCTGTACTGCCCATTTTGTGGGTGGAAGCAGCTCTGTGCCTCCAGACTGGGAGCTATTTTAGAATCCTTGGTAATATCCAGACAGCTTCTGCAGCTGGAAAGAGCATGAAGGTCTTCTGAGAAACCAATGTTTCATGCTGTAGGAAACACAGAGGTTCAGGCTAAGGAGAGCTGTAGGCTGGACTCTCTCTTCTCAAATGACAGTCTAAATCACACCTACAGGCAACACTGCATTCCTTGGATGTGTGTGCTGCAGCACTGGGGTACAGACAAGGTGGCATGCCTGCTCTGGTGTGTGTTTGATTGATTGTTTGTTTTTTAACAGGCCCCTGCAAAGATTCTGCTTCCCTCTCTTATCTCCACGTGGCGGCCGCTCTTATGCAAGTGAAGTTGATCAGGTGAGTGGGATTGTAGTTTCCAGGAACTAGTTCTGCTGAGCCTGGGTTTAAAAATCCCTGAAGCCTGGTGACCAAATTCTCCTTTCCAATTTTCCAGAAAGACTCTGAGCTGGACCTCTCCAGCATACTCCACATTCTTTCCTATCACAGAGCTTCCATTGACGTAGCACGGTACATGCTGTTAAGGATGAAAATAAACAATCAGACCAGTGGGATTTTTCTATTTTAGGAACTCACTCAGCAGATGACATATTTCACCTTGGAGTGGAGGGAATTTGCATGACAAATTCTTAATAAAGCACTCTTTCTGGAGTATGGTTTTTCTAAGAGAGATAAATAAATTGGTGTGTCCTCATCCCTTGATCTGGAGAGTGGCCCTCTTCTTTAACAGCCTTTCCTTGGAGGCACTAGCTTTCCAGGAACAGTGCCAGGGAAAAGGAAGGGGGGTGTTTTGCCCTTGTGCCAGTCTTGTGGCACTGCAGCAGGGCTAGAGCATGCACATCACGTTCTGGAAGCCTGGGACAGAGTCTCAGATTAATTTGTTTATGGCCCTTGTGTCACTGCTGGGCTCTTAGTGTGACCCTGATCAGTCCCTGTGTGTGCTGGGGAAAGCCAAATTTCTCCTTTGTTAAAAGAGAGGAGTTGGAATGAAATGCAATTAATTATTACCTAATTATTACCCACCCACAGCAGCACTTAGGTACATGTGTAACTGGAAATAGCATCAAGGTCTTTTGAGAAACAAATGTTTCATGCTGTAGGAAACATACAGGCTCAGGCTAAGGAGAGCTGTAGACACAAACGTGCATGTTGGTGCTGGATTGTCTGATATAAGGTGTATCTTTTAACATGTGTCACTTAACTGCTGCCTCTCTGTGATAGAAGAAGGGGTTTGGAGAAGGAATGAGGTGCTCTTGTATTTAAATTGTAAGTTGGAAAATAACAAGACCAAATAAAACAAACAAAAAGACCAATGACATAATGGTCTTAATTTCAGATACCAAACCCGTGTGATTCTGCTTAACTTTTCAAACCCAGCAATAGAGGATTTACATGCTAGAGAAAGATGAGTGAGCAGTCAGTAAGGCTGCTTTATATCCTTTCTTCAGTCAAGCTGTCTTCCCTATACCCTGTGGGCTGCATGGCACAGCAGAGTGGGCTCCTGACTGCTTTGAACACACAGAACAGTTCCTACTGAAGGCAAAACCCGTCTTGGGAACTGTCTGGTCTATTTTCAGATTTCAAGACAGATGTGAACTGCCAGAAAATGGTGGCTTGCTCAGTCTCTTTACTTTGGGAACCTGCTGTCAGAGGAGCTGAACTTCTCTTGGTGTTGGGAGGACAGTGATCCTGCCCCACTGGAGTGAACTCCGGGTGGAAGCTTCATTCCTTGTCTTCAGGAGGCACTGGGTGGCAGTAGCTGGCCATGAATTCAGAGAACGTCCCTGGAACAGGCTGCTCCTGACCAAGGTTTTTGTTCTGTGCACTGCAAATCACTGATTTCAAATTCTCAGTTCCAGTGTGTTTTGTTCTGTTTTGTTTTGCAGATTGGCAGCAGAGCTGTGCTTATAACAGGTTGTGACTCGGGGTTTGGATTTGCCTTGGCCAAGCACCTGCACTCCAAGGGCTTAATTGTTTATGCTGGCTGCCTGCAAAAGGTAGGGAAAACAAAACCTGTATTCTTCACCTGTGGCACGTGCACAGGCACACAGCAAATCCCATCTTTCCTCTCCACTCTGCACAGCTTTCTGCCAGGAAGAGGGAGGATGGTTGGTAGCCCACTGGGAAAGATGTGAGTGCTTGAATGCCCTAGAGCATAACCTGGTCTAGACCAGAACCAGGTCTGAATGGCATCTTGCAGCTCTGTGTATTGAGGGTCTCCTGCAATCCCTGTGAAGCTGGTAGAGTTCCAGTGGTGCCAAGGAGAGCAGAATCAGGCCACAAATAGCATAGTGACGTTCTCGGGGAGCACTGGCTGTGGCAGGCAGAGATGCCAGAAGAAGAGAAAGCTTTAGCCTCTCTCTCCTTATGAAGCACTGGCACTGTTTCAGCTGCATGGCTGTTTCCCAACAGAAACAAACTTACTCCTTGAGATGTCCTGGGGTGGCTCAGTTATTTTGGCACTAATGTTTTAGCTCACTCGTCACTATGAATATATTTCAAATAGTTCTATTATTTCAACTGATGTTTCCAGGTGTTTTTTAATGTCATTACTCTCTGCTGTTGATTTTTCCATGATTACTAAGTTTTGCTTCAATGATCAGTTTCTTTCTGCTGCATTTTTGCAGAAGTGTTTCGATAGTGCTGCCCTTTTGATGTCTCAGCTTTGGGCCAAGGGTTTATTTGTTAACCTGGGCTCCCTCTGCAGGCTTCATAGCAGAACAAGACACTTCTTATAAACTGCTGCTTTTCAAAAGGTGTGAAGAAGAGAGAGAGTAGATGGGTACTTTTTTGGCAGATGTTTCTGCTCAGCTTTTGTAACTGAAGATCAACATTAAAGAATCTTAAGAACACTGCAGACTTACAAACCACTGCTTAGAATAATAGCCTGCCTCTGTGTTGACAGGAGCCAAACGTTTCAGAGCTGCAAAGTGACTTCTGGGTTTCACTTCCTCTATGTGAGCTGCCAGAAAGACTCAATTTTCAGTGAGCTTGTTTTTAACTGTGGCTGAAACCTCCCTTCCATTTTGGTGTCTTCATTACTCATTCTACTGAATGCATGTTTGTGGAAAATCTTGGCCTCTGACAATTTTAGCATAAGCTGACACACAGCAGCATGCCAGAACTCTTCCAGGCTTTGATCAACATTACTTCCTCACCAAAAATCAGCAGAAGGCTTTGCTGTATCACAGTGTAATTAAATACTGCTTTTAACATCCCATGTTCCAAAATCTGTGTGACTATGGCAAGATTGGTGACAGCAGTTGTCACCAGAAAAGAAGCTCCTTAGTTTACAGGTTGGTCTCCTATGTGTCTTCAGGCCATATATTTTATATAGAACTGTTCTGTTGAACTGAACTCCAGGAGACTGAGCTGATTTCTCATTGTGCCACAGGTTTCAGTCCCAGAATCATGAGCAGAATTCTGATCACAGAGTGTCATTATTGCTGGGGCTGATTTTAGGGGCAGAAAAAGCACCTGCAGAGAGGAAATGACAATGAAACTTCAGTGTTATTTCCAGGGCACTGTTTTTCATGGCACCCCTGTGTATAAGAAGCATATTCCAGCTTGCCAGGTGAAGTGTGTGTGGTGCTGACTCCCACCAGGGATGCTTTCCTAGAGTGGCTAGATCCCAAGTGCCTGACTGTATTTCTACTGGAGGAAACACATGAGGGGCGCTCAGTCACAACTGAGGAGATCCCAAGGGTGGATCTGTGCTCAGTGTGTTACTGCACACACTGTGTTCCCAACATTTTTACTGCCAATCATACTAACAGGAGAGCTGTGTTGGTGTCTCATTGCCAAAAGACAGTGATAGGTGGATCCCAGGAACCATCACACTCCAGCTCTCTTATTTTTTCCTCTTTGGTGAACAGCTGGAGAAGCCAGCTGACACGAGATGAAGAAGGTATTTTTCCATCAGTATCTGTTACCAGTGGACCTAAGTGGTGTTTGTCACACCTGCCAGGGGTGTGGTGGAACCCTTGTTTGGTTTGCTTTGTGTGCTTAGACCAGTTGGGGCTTGCAGGGGCTGGGGAAGCAGAGGTTATCTGACCAGCTGGTACACTGGTAGGTTACTGTAGGGCTCAACAGGAGTGCTCAGAGCTGCAAGGTGTTATGTACCACTTCAAAGGCACACTAATAAGGATATAAGCTGAAGGCCATAGGCCCTGCAGAACAACCCTAGAAAGACAAGGATGAGGCAGTGGTGTGCTTTTTCAGCATGCAAGAGCTGAGTCCTCTTGCTCTGGGAATGGTGGAGGGTCCTGCCACTACTGTGTATGGGCCTGGGGATTGTGGGACAGGCTGCATCCCATGCCAGGAAAGCATGGCACAATCACAGAGTGCCTGATTTAAACACCACCCATTTGTCCTTTTCATATAGCCAAGGGAGTGGCCCTGTGGGTCTGGGTTAATGCCCTGAGTCCAACTCTTGGCCAGGATCCTAGCCCCAAGGGTCCCTGTCCAAGCACCCAGCTGTGTGTGGGTGGGAGGGCAGGAGGGGTGTTGACTTGCTGAGCCAACCCTGTAAGGGGACAAGAGAATCCTGTGAAGGTCCTCAGTAGAGGGACCTTCTGAGGTGGGTGTGCTGCTGCGGTCCAGAGGTTTTGTAGCACCTTGCAGACCTGGGGTCAGGGAAAGAATCACCTTGGCCATGTTGTTGTCCCTCTAGCCTCTAGCTCTATCTTCTGTTTCCAAGGGACTTGCATGCTTGTGTTTGCTGACTCCCTGTTGGCATTCCCACGTGTGCCACTTGTTTGCTTTTCAATGCTTTGCCCTGCACACTGGCTGTGGCACCACAGAGCTTCTGAGTGAGCTGCAAACTTAGCTCTGGTTTTGGTCACCATAAAAACAAACTCCTTTAAGCTGTGCATGGGACTTTGAACTGCTCCATTTTGTATGCAGTATGCTTCTGTGTGAAGAAAGTGCAGTAGATGCCTTCTCCTGAGAACACACTCTAACCAGTATTAACAATCTGCAGTGGAATAAGGAAGGGTGGAGAAGAAGAAAGAAAAGGTGTCAGGTAGTTAAGTTAGTGAACTGTCTGTGGCCATGGTGGAACAGGTCTGAGAAGGATTTTTGGGAAGACAGGTGTCACAGAGACAGGGCTCAGCAGTAGGGGAAGAAGAGCTGAGCAGCCAGCAGATGATCCTGTGGGACATGCTCCACATCTAGCCTGTTAATGGGGAGTAAAGGACTTCTAGTGAGGGATGATATTGAAGGGACAGAGGGAGCTTCTTGCAGTAAAGACAGGGATGTTGCCAAAATTACTATTTTCAGAGCCAGACCTCACCATTCTCTACCTAAGTACCCTGGACTGGGCAGCCCAGTAGCTTATATAACCATGGGAGGGATTGAGGGACAGTTCTAAACTCATAAATCCCCCAGGTGTGAGTACTGGAAACACTACAGCCAGGCTTCACCACTCTGAAGGGACTAGCTCTGGGTGTGTGACTGGCTCTTGTTGCTACCAGCAAGATCTGGAAAGGGATCTCAGGTTGGCTGGGCTGTGAGTGGATACTGGGGAATGTGGACAATGGGGGAATCGATTGTTCTGAGGTGAGAAAAAAGTAGTGGAGATGGGAAATGGGTGTGAGAAAAAGCTGATGGTGGGAGGCAGAGATGCTGGAGGGAACTGGTAGCAGGCAGACTGGCCAGGCAGTTGGTGCTGGGACTCTGCTGGAGCATCAGGGAGGTTTCCAGTGGGAACTGCATGCATAGATGGAGAGCACAGGGGCAGGAGGCCCCTCTTCTAGGACTGCTGGTCCCAGAGCTGGCAGTGTGGCTGAGCAGCTTCTGTGATGTCCACCTGCAGCCACCCACTGGCTGTTTTCTACCATACCCACACAAAGCTATCTGCTGTGCCCCGTGTGCAAGCCAGAGTGAGGATGGCACTGTGTTTCTACCCCTGCAGCAGCGGGGCATAGCTTGATCTCAGGAGCTTGTACTGGCCTGTAGTTGCCTTGCTGGGGCAGATCCAGCTCTGGCTGCTTTCTTGGTGCAGTACCAGCTGACTTGGTGGCAGGTCTTGTGGTCAGCTGGAGATGCTCGAGGAATGGTGTTCTGGGGGAGCAGCTCTGTTCCCTTTCCTCTCAGAGCTGCAGGAGTATCCTGATGATTCCATGACTGCCCTGTGCACTCTTTTGCTTGGTTTGGTGGTTGTTATGCAGTTGATGTTCTGCACGAGCTCCTGTGCCAGATTGAAACCAATGTTTTCTTCCCCTCTAGGACAAAGGAGAAGGTGGTTCCAAAGATCTGGACAACATGAAGAGTGATCGAATGAGAACTGTCCAGCTCAACGTCTGTGACAGCAAGGAGGTTGACCGAGCAGTGGAGCACGTGAACAGCAGCCTGGAGGACCCAGAGAAAGGTAGGTGCATGCCATGGGCTCTCAGGTGACAGAGGTGGCAGGAGCTCCCTCAGCTGGGCTGTGAGTGCATTTTCAGGACCTACTTCAGAAGCTGAGCTTAAGATTGAAGGGCACAAAGCTTTGAGGAGCAGCAGTGCAGAGCAAAGGGCCTGTTTAAATGCTGAACTGTATCAAAAAGCAGCTTCCCTCTTAAGACAGCACCTGCCAAGAAAACTGCCTTTTTTTCTGCTAGGTCCTATAGGGACATAAGTAGAAATTAGGGTGAAGTTCAAGGCCCTGGGATTAGTGCTTGTTTTATTGTCACCTGAAGTTTACAGTCACTCCCTTTATGTTGTAAAACTTGTCCAGTGCACAAATATTGGGGATTAGCAATGGAAATGTCTCCCCCATAATTTGAAAAGGCAAAGGAAAGGGAGAGGTTTTCCAAAGGGTTTCTCATGAGTATCATTAATGCCATTGCAGATATTTCTGTATATTACAGTTTTCAGAATTCAGGGGGTAGCTGTAACTGGCTTTCTTAAATTGCCTATCTTGTTCTGCTGAGGTGCTGACAGCAAATTCTGCTGCAGTACTGTGAAAATCCCTGTTGCTTATGCATTCCTGAAGCCTAAAGAACATCCACACTAAAGCACACAAAGGTTGTTTAAAAGCACAGTGACCAGTAATGCTTCATTTTGGATTTTGCATAAATTATTTCTTTTAATTTAATTTTTATATATGGATCATCCATACAAATTAGGTTTTCTAGCCCTACATTCTCAAGTATAGGCCAAGGTGAAGTTGCCTTCTGCTTCTGAGAACACAGGTCTGGACACAGTCAGTCAGTCACAACAGTTGAGTTTTTCTGAACAGCAGAGAGAAGCCTTCCCAGACCTTCTCACTCTGTTTCCTGTGCCATTAGAATGTTATATGAAGTGGGTTCATTTTATTGCCAAGTCTTTTCTAATCTCTCCATTGCCAAATGAGTTGGTGACTTCAGCAGTTGTTGCCACCTTGGTTGCAGCAGAACAAAAAGGAGAAGCCATGGCATGTGTGCCCATCCATACCCACATCACCCTTCCCAGCATCACAGACATTCTGGTTCTTATGGTGCCACAAGGGATTTTACTTTGAATTAGTTGTTCACAAGGTCTTTCCTGTTCTTAACATTTGAATTTAGAGACTATATTTTTTAAAATCACAATGGAAAAAAAAAGAGATAATGGCCAGAAGAGCAGCTTAGACAAGGGTGAGGTTCTGTGTTGGCTCAGAACTTCGTGGGAAGCCTTATTCAATGCACTCTGTGGCTGCAGTGTTGGGCAGTGCAGGCAGATCCTGACTGGCTGTATTTGCTCAGGAGACTAAGGTTTGCTCTGAACTCTCCTGTGTCTGGCTTCCATCATTACAAGTCCTAATGAAAAGAGCTGTTGTGTGGTTCAATAATCTATTAGCAAGGCCTTTCCCAAAGTGCTCGCATTAGTTTCCCAGAGAGGAAGCTTTGTGCTGCATTTTTGTTTTTTAGGGCTCTGGGGGCTGGTTAACAATGCTGGGATCTCCACGTTTGGGGAGGTGGAGTTCACCAGCATGGACACCTACATGGAGGTAGCTGAAGTGAACCTGTGGGGGACTGTGCGGACCACCAAGGCTTTCCTCCCGCTCATCCGGAGGTCGAAAGGTGAGTGATCTCCTGACTGCCACTCCTGGAGAAGGTCCCTCCTCTTGCCCTGTGTCTTGCTGTGTGAGAGGCCAGAAGGCCTATTGTGCTTCTCTCTGCACCATTGGCCACCTTCAGACCTTTACAACAGAATGTGACCCACAGCATGCATACAAGGGACAGATTTCCCGATGGCTCTGGGTTTCACAGCAAGGCAGCAGCCCTGAAAAGCAGTTATCCTTTCTTTTTCCCATCTGTGCTGCCTTCTGCAGCATCCCACGCAAGCTCTCATCTGTCCTACCTCCTTCTACCTGCTCAGAAGCTGCAGCTCAGCATACATTCCAGTGCCAGGAGCAACCCTCCCCTCTATACAGAAACCAGCTGCCCCAGTGCTGGCAGGGTGGGCAGCAGCAGTGTACTGTGATGTGCTGCTTGCATGGGAGTTGTCAGCTGTGCACTGTGTCGCTTGGGGAGCTTGGAAAGTGTGAGATGTGGGGTGTCTACAGCAAGGAATGTGGACCTGGAGCTTGTGTGGGTCTTGGCATCAAGGGGCAAAAGCTTTCCTGTGCTGAGGTCAACTAACTGGCTAAATGACAGTATTTTTTACTCTTGAGGCATCCACAGATATTAATGATGTTGTCCTGGGCTGTATGTGGCCCAGGCAGCTTTTCTTCCACCATGGAAGGGTATCCACTTCTGTTGTCAAAGTTTCCCTGTCTGACTCAGCAAAGAGCACAGATAGACAGTGCAGAGAACTGCAACCCCTGATCAGACTGCAGCATCCACGGTCTCTTTCCAGCACTTTCCCCAGCCAAAATGGATGGCTTCTGGAAAGGAGAAAGCCCCAGCTCTATCCTGGAGCCATAATGCAGCTGTCACACACAACTGCCCTGCCCATTTGTGTTGCAGGAATAATCCATCCCCTTTAAAAAAGAAGCAGACACTCTAAGATGCCATTGGGCTCCTGGATTACATGCCTTTGACTTGCAGATGAACAAGCTCAGCCTTAATGCCAGAGGCTTTCTCCTGTCTGGACTCAATCCTGTTCCCTGCCATGCAGGCTTTGTCCAGCCTCTTCTGTGTTCCCCACAGCACCGAGCTTTGCTTTGTCACCATGTGCCCGTTCCCTCAGGTATAATGAGCCCCGGGGCACAAGCTATGGGCTTGTTCTCCTTCCTGAAGGCTGTTGCATGGGACAGCAGTGCTCAGATAGGGCCAGGAGCAGCTCTGCCAGGCAGCTCTCCCGGACGCACCGTGGGCGGGTGAATCTTTTGAGGGGTGTGCGCCAGGTACCCGCTCTGGATCAGGTGCCAGAGCTCAACGGTGCTCTGCCTGGCCTCTGCCTAGGTCGCGTGGTGAACATCAGCAGCATGATGGGGCGGATGGGCAGCCCCGCCCGGTCACCCTACTGCATCACCAAGTTCGGCGTGGAGGCCTTTTCTGACTGCCTGCGCTACGAGATGCAGCCGCAGGGGGTGATGGTCAGCATCGTGGAGCCCGGCAACTTCATAGCTGCCACCAACCTCTACAGCCCCGAGCGGATCAAGGCCATAGCCGACAAAATGTGGGACGAGCTCCCCGAGATCGTGCGCAAAGACTACGGCCGCAAGTACTTCGACGAGCAGGTGAGCAAGATGGAGACCTATTGCAACAGCGGCTCCACCGACACCTCGCCCGTCATCGAGAGCGTCACCCACGCGCTCATCTCCACCACCCCCTACACCCGCTACCACCCCATGGATTACTACTGGTGGCTGCGCATGCAGATCATGACGCACATGCCGGCCGCCATCTCCGACCGGCTCTATGTCTACTGAGGCCTCGCCAGCCTACCCCGGGGTGGGGGGAAGCTGTTTTCTAGAGAGCTTCGTACACACTTCTCGTTAGTCCTTCCAGAATTTTCTAACCTCATTTCAGAGTACTGTATTTTAGCTCTAAAGGGTTCACTTCAACATCTGGCATAACCTAAAGGGCAGTCATTTGCAAGGGATGCTTCGTGGGCAGGAATACATTATGTTTGTGCAGGGATGTTGATCCTTTGTTATTTATTTCGTGCATTTTCTTCTCCACCTCAACTATCAAGTTACAATCATGATCGAAACTGCAGTTGCTCTCAAGTGTTTTCAGAATAATTTCTGCTGATGGCCAAACGCAACCTCCCCAGTTCCTGCCTAGGATGCAGCCTTCACACCATAAACCAGCCACCCTCCATGCTATACTGGCAAACCACTGCCTCCTCCTCACAAACAGCATCCATCAGACTTTTCCAGGCCCAAGGCAGAGCAGAGACTTCTTTAATTTGAGGATCAGGACTCAAAATGCTCAAGGTGCTGAAACTGAGCAACTGACCCCGTCCTTTTTTCTCTTCAAATTATACTGATGAAACCTTAGAGAAAAGGAACCATGCTTTGCTTGCAGAGGAGATCAGTGATCCAGGGACTCAATCCTGCAGACCTTTCCCACAGGAGTTTCTTACTCAAATGTGCATTCCCATGAGTGACCAGCTCAACACACAGGACTACAGGTGTCAGGATTGGCCCGCAGCAACATTTCTCCTCACAGTAATCACAGTAATTGAAGATCAACTCAAGATTTAGTTTGGTGAAGAGTTTCACTCCAGCTCCTTTACAGTTCATGGGGATCACTGGTGAGCAGGGGGAAGCAGAGGGAGTTGCAGTCACATCAGTGAATGACATTCTTACCAGGGACCTCACAGTTACACTGAAGTGTTTGTACAGCACCTTGCACAGAAGGGCCTTATCCCTCACCAGGGTCTGCAGGCACTCACATGGTGCAGGTGACAATAACAAACTTCCACTGAAGGAGTCACTGAGCTGAAATACATCTAACATGACAGAAATCTAACAGAACGTCCATAACAATAAAATTCCCTTCAAGAACAGGTTCATTTCCATGATGGTTGTTTACATGTCTGAGAAACAGTTGTTTTGTACCATAAGAAAAAGGAGAAAAAAAAAAAAAAGATCCTTTCATGGGGAAAAAATGGAAAGGGTTATTTTTCTTTAAGCTTGAAAGGCAAAAACCAAACAAGTAATTAAAATACCATTATTAACAAAGATAAAGAGAAGGGATCTCGTGCTCTAATAACATACCATGGCATGATCAAATTTATTTGACTTAATAAATGTCTCCAGGAATGGTAACAAAATTCAGAGGTTCCCTCTTGATTTTTTATATATATGAGGTGAAAAACTCACATTTTTTAGTGGTGGTGATTTAATTTGGTGAGGTTCATACCTGTCCTGCATCCACATGGTGCAGGATTCGGGGGCTTGTTTGTAGTCTTGGGTCTTACACATCCGTGGTGGATAGTGCAAAACTTCCACAGGAGTCCCAGGTGTATCCTGCATCTCGTGACAAACATGCCTAACCCCTGGACTCTGTTTATTCACAGCTCTAAACCTGCATCTTTACTGGACTCCCACAGATTACAAAGGATTATTGTGGATTATTCCCAGGGAGCAGGAGGAGAAACTGAGCTCTGAAGAGGGGAGGGGGGTGGCAGTGATTCAGCAGGGCAGGCACACAGCAGGTCACCGACAGAGCCAAAGTAAAAACCCCAGGACAGACTTCTCCAGAGGCCTAGCAGTGGAAGCTGCAGCTTGTGAGGCAGGGCATATAATCTCATTTTCAATATGTGGACTTCCTCCTGGGAAAAAACATAAAGAGTATGACCCACCAGAGACCCAGCAGGCACAGGACTAACTTATATATAAGACAGTGCAAAACACCTGGATAACCATGTTTGCTGCAGGTGAAACAGCAGAAAGAGAAAAAAACTTTACAAGGAAAGTTCTTGTAGTCTAAAAAATAAGCCCTGAGTTGCTAAGTAACACAAAAAACTCATCTAATTCTGCTTGGGATGCTGGCTCCCCATTTCACATGTGCTGCTGGCTTTTGATACAGACATCAATGGAGTTAGATGTGGAAAAGACAGGGAGTGCAGCTGAGCTACCTTAGTTTGGCTCAGAGACCCCTGAGAGCAAATGCAGCAGCCATTTACCAGTAACACATTCATTCCCAGCCAGAAAGAAAGCTGGACAGGGATAACCTGTGCTCATCTATCCCTGGGCTCTTGTCTGATCCCATCTGGCTGGACAGGGGGCTCTCTCTTCCCAGATTTCTTGCTGGGCAAAGATTGTCGGTGATGACACAACAGATCTCACTGTGCAGCATTCCTCTGGGCAACCTGGAGTTATAAATAACTTTCCCTTGTGTGGTGGGAGGCAGCAGAGATGGGGTAATTTTAACTACTCTGTTACATCTTGTTCTGAGCCCTAATGAGGAAATCATGAAGTCCTACCCTCTTCAGAACTTTTTGCTAGTGATGAGGGTGGTGGATGCTGTTTTTGAGATCAGCATTTAGAGACCCCTTACTGCTGCATTATCAGGATGAAGGGCAGGAATTTCCCAGTTCAACTGGAAATCATTTCACAGCCAAGAGCTGCACAGCTCTGGGGGAGCTGGGCCCAAGCTCCTGAATCTGAGCAGAGATCTGACCTAGGCTCCCTCCTGGGGCTCAGCCCCATGTGTCTGGCTGAGACTTGTAGTCCTGGGCTGAAGGTTGGCAACAGGAATTAACTCATAGTAGATGTGATGACACCTCCCCTGGGAGACACCACTCAGGAGCACAGCCCTTGTTTCTCTTCCCTCTTTTCCAACAGCAATGTAGGGATTTCTGTGTGGCCTTGAGGTGCTGTGGAATTAATCTGGTGCTTCCCTGTGCACCAGTTTCCCCAGGCACCAGCCTGGCACCACCAAGGCAGCAAGTTCTTCCTCACTGTGCATGACATCAAGAAGAGGGAGATGCCAGCATCAGGAACAGCCTGTGAACCCATCATGCAGGTGTCAGGTAGTGCTGGCAGTGCCACCTCCTGCTTGTCACCACCCATCACCTGGACAACACAGCCCTCACTGGGTGGTGAGCGAAGGAGATGCTTTGAATGTGCCCTAACTTTGGCAGAGGGGGTAGTGCATGCTCTGTCAGACAGACAGACTGACTGCCTGGAGCGAGCTCTCCATTACCCCCTGCCAGCAGAGGCAGGGCAATGCCAAACACAAGGGGCCCAGCTCGGCCTGTGTTACTGGGGACTTTCATCCACGACCACACAGAGAGGGGCATGCAGTGGCACAGATGCCATTCTGCAGCTCCCCTACAGCCCATGAGGGCCAGGCAGAGGTAGCTGTCCACCACCTTCTACCTTCCAAGGGGCCCCAGGACTTCAGGACTGCCTGGAAAACTGTGGAGCAGGCTGCTCTGCTTCCATAGCCAGAAGGCAGCTCACCATGGTCTGTGGCAAGCGTAGGGGTGAGGAGTCTGGCTGAGATGTAGATTGCTATCCTAAAATAAGTTTTGCTAACACAGTGTTTAGTGTGGCCATTTGATGATGCCTTTTTGTCAGCATCTGTCCCCAATCACAAGTACTTGTCTTTCTGGGGCTCTACCACCATAAAGAGGGTCTAAACCTGGCGGCAGGCTCCTCCAGTCACCCTCTTCCCTCCCTTCTCTAGCACAAGGTTGTGTAATGACTTGTGTGATGTGGGACATCTTTAGCAGAAAAGCTTGGGAGACCTGTCCTCACCTCCCACATGAGCCCTGGGGAAACAGAGCTCCAAAGTAAGGATGCTCCAGTTTCACAGCCATGTGGCAAGTGGGTCCTCCCACCCGCAAACTGGTCGGTATCTGGCTGTGGTGCCCAGGAGCTGTGCCCTGGGAACCAAGGCCTCACTGCAGCCACCTCAGACACATTGCAGCCCTTGGCAGGGACTTCAACCTTTTCAATTCTGACAAGCTGCAACGTGCTGGTCCTGAGGTATGTGCTCCCTCACTGCTCACCTTCCATCAGCACAGGGGCCAGGCACTGACAGGGGGTCATGCCTTTCCTAAGGGAGAAGAGGACAGAGAACCCCCCTGCCTAGGCTTGCACAGGAATTTGTCACTGAGCACAACCTTGCTTTATTTCCCAGGCAAAACCATCAGCTGGGAAGGAACAGGAGCCTGCTCTCCCCCTCCCCAAATACCCACACACCAAAGCCCCAGACTGCTCCTTAGCAGAGCTGGGTGTGACAGTGTAAATGTTGCCATCCTTATTTCTCCCTGGCTGTGAATGTCAGAGCAGCAGTGTAAAAAACTCGGTGATATCCAGAGCAATCACTGCTGTGGTATTTCTGACTTTGCCTGGAGCAAGACTGACCATAAATCTTTCAAGATAACATGTTGCCACAGAGATTTCCAGCCAGTTTTTCAGGCCTTAGGAGTCTGAATGCTACTGGTGCATTTGAACCATCCCACCTAGGGCTGGGCATTGCAAGCACAGAAAGCAGCAGGTTTCTGTTGTACCCACAAACACAGCAGGAGTGTTTGCTGCCTCCACTAGATTGAGATCTTGGAGGCTTTGTGGGAAACCTGAACACAGTGAAATTGGGGTATTTGTTTGTCATGAGGCTGAAGGTATAACTGGTCTGAAGGAGAGACCAGGAAAAACTACAGATAGGTTTGACAGAAGCTTTGTGTTATTGTTGGCGTGTCACCTCTGGATCTGCAAGGTGTTTAAATCAACTGAGAAAAGTCTTATCCCCTGATGGATCATCAGGACCTGACCAGCCCCAGCTGGGATCCAGCACCCTGTCTATGGCCCAGAGTCCCATTTCAGCCCCATCTGTGGCTATTTATCTCCACTGGGGAGGGATTGGAGGATGCTGGTTTTAAGTCCTACTGGAGTGGATTGACCCCTCCAGCCCCTGCCTGCCCCTTTCTCTGATGAATAGAGTCCTGTGATCCTGCTCAGGGCAAGAGCAGCACTTGGGGGCAAGGAAAGTATCTGCTCAATGGGGATGCTCCTGGCAGCTCTGACACTCCTCTTGCTCAACTTCTGTGCTTGGGAATGATCCTGGTGGTGTCAGGAGGTGACCCCCTCCCTCCTTTTTCTGCTCCTACTTCCCACTGCTGAGAGGGCCTCGCTGTTCCCTGTGCCCAGGGGATGTGCCTCTGGCTGGGTGCTGGTGTGCAGCAGATGGTGCTGGATCAGCAGGAGCAGAGGGAGCTGCTTTCCTTCAGCTCACCAGCACTTTCCCTGAAGCTCCTCTGGATGCCACCCTGCTCCCTGCCTCTCCGAGCCTTCTCCATGGGGATTAGCAATGCCTGGAAGATGAGGGACTCTCTCTCCACCCACAGAGACAGGGATTTGGGTTCATTCTGCCGTGGGCCAGCTCTGCCTCTCTCTGTTACAAGTTTTCTGTAGCACTGAATCTCTCAGCAAGGAGCAGTGTCTGTTCTTCCAGCTCGCCTGCTCTGGAGCAGCACTTCTCGTGAGCAGCACCACTGGCACACCTGGAAAGCTGGGATCTGTGCAGCAGAGAGGGGCCCAAACCCCTGGCATGGCACAACCACACTGGTGTCTGGACATCATACCCCAGGGATGCAGCCCTTCCTCCTCCTCCTCCCTCACCCCTCACTTCCTTCTGATCCTTCCTTTGTTTCTCAGCTCCTGGGAAATCCCTCAGCTTAATTGCTCAGCCAGATCAATGCAACTCCAGCTGTGCTCTGGCTCTAATGGAGAGGGGCTTGAAGAGATGGGTGTCCCAGGAGAGCAGCAAGTGGCCTCTCTTGGCACTGGCCCCGTTTGTGTCACAGTACACGTGGCTCTGTGCCATGCCAAGCTGATGGCCCCTGCAACAAGGGGCTCACCAGTGCAGGGGTTAACTGGTGTGTGGGAAGCCCCAGCAGGCTCAGGGGAGAGTCCAGCTCCTCTGGGGGGAGTGACACAGTCAGGGCTAGGGATTCAGTGGCCCTGGAAGATGGCTGCAGGCATGGAGGTGACCTTGTGTTTTGCAGCCTCCCCGCATCTGGGGGTGCCCAGTCTGCAAGAGAAACAAACAGAAATGCACAGGCAGGTGCACAGGGTCTTTTGAAAGGTTTTGCCCAGATGTAGTTTGCCATCCAAATTTGTTTCTGTGCCTGAGGGACAGTGATTGTCCCTGGCTGAGCTCTCAGTGCACTCTGCACCCACAGCTGGGGCTGGTGGCCCTTGTACTGAGAAATGTGAGCCACTGCAGGGCCATCAAGAGATCAGTGGACTTTTTTTCCACTGTTGTTCCTTAAAGCAAGTTTTCCTCACAGACTCAGCTGTCCCAGGAGGAGGGGAGGCGTGGGTGGGTGTGCAGCACAGCACACGGATACTGCAGAGTGAGACAGGCACCCAGGGATGTGGCTGGGGTGCCCCAGGGGACAGCGTGGCATCCTGGGGAGGCTAGAGGGGCACAGGGCAGCCTACAGCAGGGTGGGTGTGGGTGTGCCAGGCTGAAGCGTGAGTCACTGTGAGCTCCCAAGGGGTTTGGAAACCTGAAGCAGCTGTGCCTGCAGCCCCGGCAGCAGTGGCAGGGAGCAGGCTCACCCTGCAAACAGCTTTCCCATGTGCCGTGTTCCCCCAACCAGAGCAGCACTGGAAAGCTCTGGGCCCACACTGCTGATGCCAGAGCTGCCCACAGCCAGATGTCACTTGGCTCTAACTCACCACAGGAAGAATTTTGTCACCTGGGTAGATTTGCTGCACAGCTGCCAACCAGCTCCTGCCCCAGGGTACTTCTGTCCACCTGCCATCTGCATGAAGAGGGGTGGACATCCCCAGGGCCTGGCTGCAGCAAAGCTCCTCATGTGCATCAGCCTGGCCCTCCTGCATGGAGGAGGTTATGGACGTGAGGCAGTCAGATCCCTGGGCTCCTCAGCTGTAGGCATTAGCCAGTGCTCATCCCTCTCCTCTCTGCAGCCCAAGGGGATTTTTAGCTTGTCTGGAGCCCCAGGCCATGGTGTCTTACAGTTGTGCTGTTCCCTGCAGTCTCCCCCTGAGATGTGATGGGTGTCAGTGCTGCACCCCACCTGGGTGCCACAAGCACCGGGTGTCCTGAGTGCTGGTCAGAGGTGAACAACAGTCCCCAGGCCCTGAAAAGGTCCCTTTCAGTCCTTCCAGATGAGAACAAGGGGCGGTGCATCCGCCAGGGTGGATTCAGCCACCGTCACAAAGCACAGACAGGGCCGAGCCAGGCACTGGTGCTGCTGGACTGGCACAGGCTGGTACCACAGTTCTGGGCCTAGCCCCAGCCCCCGCCTGCCACCCTGAAAGGCTCTTTGTGGCCCTGGCTGTACCCTGCACCACCCATCTCTGCTCCCGGATCCAGATCCTGCTCGTGGATGCTTTTGTGACTGCGACCTACCTCAGTCATGTTCTGCTTTGCACCAAAACTGGAACCCGTGCTGAAATCCTGCAGGAGGCCCTCAGGGTGAAGAGCAGAGCACCAGCAACATGTAGGTTTGGGGGTTTGCTCTAGGTGGGGCCACTGTTGAGTTTGGCTCTCCCAGGACATGCATCCCATCCGAAGGCTACATATCCCACATGACACCAACTCCATTCCCTAAAGAGGATCCATGCCAGAGCCACTCATGTGGCTCAGAGTTCTGTGTCCAGGGGCTAACCCTGAGGTCTATGTCCAGGGGCTGGGTGCACACACAACCCTGCCCAGCAGCACCAGGGCTTTGACCTGCTGCTCTGTTTGGCCTCCCATGGGATGGAGACTGTGCTGCTGCTGTTGCTGGTGGGTAGAAGGAGCCTTAGGTAGTCCTAGGCTGGGGTCAGAGGTGTTGTGTGTCTGCCATGTGCAGAGGATTGCACCAAGAACACAGGAGTGAGGCAAATGTCCTGGTATCTGAAAACAACACCGGGCATTTTTCTTTCCCATTCCAGGGAAATGTTTGTGCTCTGGAGGGCTGCATCTTCTCACTGCTCTTACCACTCTTCTATAATTCTTTATAAAACAGTCCAGACATGTAAACTCCATCCTAAAGTTGGAGAAAATGTGGCCAAATTCTCAGCTCAGCTGATACCCAGGTTTCCAAGGAGTCAGGACACATGATACAGCCCTGGCACTTGGTATCTCCGGGGGATGCCTGCCAGGCTGAACTGCCCCTGGAAAACTCCACTCCAGGGCTGCCTCCTTCCCAGCCACCCAGCTCCCAGCCACTGGAGGCAGGGCTGCCAAGATTGCCGAGGTCTTTTTGACAGGATTCATCCCGATTTGATAGAACACAGAGAAAGGGAATCCACCAGGAGTTACCCAGGGGCCAGCAGATGTCTGCTAGACCACAGCAAGGATGAAAGGAGGGGAGCTTTTTTCAGGACTTGGATTCAATCTCAGCAGAGCTTTGAGCTGAGCTGGCAGCTTTGATCCCGAGTGCAGTGGGAGAGCTTCCATAGCACTGCAGTGGTGAGCAGTGAGCAGACAGGAGATACTGAGCTAATAACCACTGTCCCAGAGCAGTCACAACTGGTTTGGAGGACTTCTGTAAGAGAAGGCAGCAAACAGGCAGGGCTGGATTTTTAGGCAGCTGGTAACTAGGTGGTAGATGGAGCTGTAACAGCAGCAGCAGTGGTGCATTGCCCCTCCACAGCAGGATTTCTGGAACATCACATTTCTTACCAGATCTAATTTAGGAGTTGGAACAGGTGCTGTCAGTGGAGAAACCTACTGAAGCTTCTGCAGCAGCAGCCCCTGATTGGCCAGGGGGGAAATGCAGGCACGGGCTGCTTGGAGATGCTCGCCCCAGCCTGGGGTCAGTGCCCTTGGGAACAAGCCGTGGTCACCTAGCTCAGGCTGTGACCCCTCTGACAATCAAATCCTGTCACCCTGCCCCCTCTCTTTCAGGATCAGCCCTTCTCCAGGCTGATTACAGGCCTGGCTGGAAATGCAGACAGCTCATGGTTTCGGTGTGAGTCACAGAAGCTTTGGTGGCTTTTCTCTCCTTGCAGCTCCAGGCTCTGGGGCTGAAGCAGTTAGCTGCTTAGCTGGCAGTGCCAGCCTCCTCGCCCCAAGGAAGGAGATCTGCAGCCCTTGTACTCATGGGGAGAAGGCTGGAAGTGTCCTGAGCAGGCTCAGAGGGAGGAATTAAGAGCCCCGAGTGTTACTTTGAAGCTTTTCCCTGCTTGGGAGAAAAAGATACCCCTGAGGTGGGTGATGGGGAGGTTGGGCTTCCCAGGGACCCCTGGTATGGGGGGATTTGCTCCCAGGGGGCCTGAACTTGGTGCCTGACATGCTTCTTCTCCCAGCCCCAAAGCAGGCAGAGCTGCTCTCCTCTCCTGAGGAGCACAGAGACCTGCCAAACTCGCTCCCTTCCACTGGCAGGAGTTCCTGCTGTGCCGGGTCTGCAGGGAGAGGCAGGTTTACAGCAGACAGTTACATCTGGGGGACACAGACAAGGACTCGGGGAGGCCAACCCTTCTTTGTGTCTGCTGGGACAGTGCAGGAGCTCAGCTCTGCCCGCAGGCCTCGTCTCACACGGGTGGGGTGGAAGCAGCAGTTCTGGTAGACAGACAGCTGCTCCAGTGGTCATGCAACATCTGGGAGGTGAGGGGAAGCCTGACTGGGCTACAGTCATAAAGCACTTCAGAGAGAGAATGTCTTCTCTGTGCGACACGTGCTGCTGCCTTGGATGTGGCATGTGGTGTCTGGGAGGAGCATGGTGCTGAGCCCAGGTGGGGACCCACAGCTCTGTCCTGTGTGTCCTTTGGCTATCAGACATGCACAGCTCCCTGGTCTCCTAAAGCAAGTGCCCAGCTAGGCAGGCATTTGAGCACCTGCAGGGCTGTGGTGGGTCCTCGTGCTCTCCTGGGCAGTTTGCTGGGGTACAGCTGGGTCTGGGTGCTCTCCTGGGCAGTTTGCTGGGGTACAGCTGGGTCTGGGTGCTCTCCTGGGTAGTTTGCTGGGGTACAGCTGTGTCTGGGTGCTCTCCTGGGCAGTTTGCTGGGGTACAGCTGTGTCTGGGCCCTGCAGCATCTTCCAGCTCTGTAGCAGTCAGTGACTGCACAGGACTCCAGACACCCCCTTCCCTGTCTTTCCTCCCCCCATTACCTGATATGAGCATCCTCCCGAGGGCTGGAGCCCAGTATGGACAAGCACCTTGTGCTCAACCGACCCTCCTTAGCACCCTGCTCAGACTCATGCCACCTTCCCCAAGGCTTCTGCACCCTCAAACTGTTACCAGCCTTCAAAAAACACTGGTAATACCCTTTAGTAACTAAAGAGCCTTGCAGCAGTTGTAAATGGTGTCTCTTGTGTAAAACACTATTATTTTGTACTAAAAATAGCTCGGAAAGCCATTGGTGAATAGCTATGGAAACACATCATGAAGCAACACAAAATATCTCAGGGTGAACCTCTGCAGTGGGCACCACCACTGTCCTGCCTGGGAGCTCAGTGCGCCCAGCACCACCTCTCCAGCTTCAGCAGCGATTCATAATGACAACACTGGTGGAACAGCAGCCCTGTCATTAATGTTTTCTTATCAGCCTGTGTATGCTATCTCAAAGCAAGCCCATTATTTACTGGGATAAAGGGCTCTCCAGAGAGGCTGAACTCTGCACAAGGTCAGGAAGAACAGGAGTACCCATTTCCTAGCTGCAAGCCTCCCAACGGCGAAGGCTTTCAGGCTGATCAGCAGACACTGCTGTGCCAAGGGAAGGCAAATTCTGGGGGAGAACCATTTCTCCTGGGATTAGTGATTCATTCACTGCACAAGTGAGTGGCCTCAGTGGGGGACAAGGAGTCCCTGCTCGAGACTTGCAGCAGTGCTGGCAATGCCGTAGACCCTGCTCTGGGTGTCCTGGGAAATACTCTGAGTGGGTGCAGGGCTGCTCTGCAGCACATGGGGGGCTGCCACTGGAGCTGGACTGTGCTTTGTGCTTTTCCAGTGATACTTGCTCCCTTGTGGAAACTCCTTGCCTGGCAGGGTCTTTGCCATGGAACTGTGCTGTGCAGAGTCAGGTGAGAAGCTCAGCACATTCACACACCTTTTAGGTGTTCAGGAAGATCCTTGACCTTCTGAGGTTCCCCATAGGAGGGATCACAGCTGGTCTTCATGGACCAAGCATCTCGAGCCCCCCACTAATGACAGCACTGGCTGCATTGTAGTCCCTGTGCTGGCTGCTGGGCTTTGCTGGGGACAACAGCTGGGCAGGTTGAGGATGCTTCTCTCTGTGCACAGTGTGGCCATGGGACACTCCAGCTATGGCAGCTGGGTCTTGTACCATTTGGTGCAACACACATAACACAAGCTAGTGTGGGCTGTGGAGTAGTCAGTTTGTAATGGAAGTGCTGTCTGCAGTTGCTTCTCAGCAACACTCTGAACTCCTGTGCCTCCTATTATGTGGTTTGTATGAAATCATAGGTGATTTCTGAGCATAACAGGCACAATCAAAGGTACACAGAGGATCTTTCACTGAAGCAAAGGCTTGTACATTGGATTTACTGGCTACCTTTGTAGAGGGGAAATTTCTAAGAACAAAATTAATACCTTCTTTTTACCTAAGCTTAAAATGCATCTTAAAAATATCTATGTTCATTTGTTATTTATTGCCACAAAATATTAATCTGACAGTTGTAATCACTGCTAGTACCTCCAGTGTGTCTTAAAGCTGAACTTTTCTGTTAGCAATGAGATAATGCAGCGACTTTCTTCTTGCTTCAACAATTTATCCCACAGCAACCCGTGGCACCTGCTGCCTTCTCCTTCAGCTCCATGTGCTGGGGAAAAGTCATTTGCCAACTGTGCTGCACCCTATGAGCATGTTAAACAAGTGCCAGTGATCTGGCATCTAACAAGGCATGGCACCTAGAGCTGAGCTGTGGCGTGGGTGGGGATGAGGACAGGACCAGGAAAGCAAACGGTGGTCCAAGAGAGACACGAATATGAAGAGTTAAACAGCACAAATCCAGAGGGAAAAGGTGCCCTTGTGCTGTTTCTTATGGTTTCCCTGGCAGAGGGTGCTGGGGTGGGCAGGGAGAGGAGGGTCAGCTGAGGGCTGTGCAGCCACCATCCTTGTCCTGTGGCCCCTGGGGTGCCCAGGTGCTCACATGGCCCCTGCAGCGATTTGACCTCAGGTTTCCCTTGTTTACACAAAGCCTCAGGAGTTGCCCTGTCTCACTCCAGAAGGCAGTACACTATAAAATTCATGACCCTCAGAGTAGTTGTAGCCCTCCTGTAAAATAGGTTCTGTGTCTACTCTCGGTAAGGCAGCGCCTCTTTGCCACCAGCCTGCCAGTGCCTTTGCTGCCCATGGGTAATGAGAGGAGCCTCAACTGCAGCAGCAGGAGAGCCCTGCCTGGCAGGCACATGGTACCTTGTTCTGCAGATATATTTTCCCCGGTTGGGCTGTTTTGAGCTTCCTTAACCCGAGATCACTGGCACTTGTTTAACAAAGCATCAGGCGCCCTGTAAGATGCCTCCTGTCTGGCTCTGTGGCCGGGTGGACGTGCTCCAGGCTGAGCTCAGGGTCCAGCCTGGCTGCTCACAGCCTGGGGACATGCACAGGGCTTGCACCCCTTCAGGAAAGGCTGCAGCCCACGATCAGAGACTCGCTGTCACATCTGCCCTCCAAAATAAGCTGCAAGAGCTGTGTTAGACCAGAACAGGGTTCGTTTCTCCTTGTGGGCACCTACAGCCCACTTAAATCTTTTGCTTATGGGGGAATCTTTGCTGAGCAAGGAAAGACAAGCTTTCCTCCTTGTGTCAGGCTGGTGGAGTTAGCTGACAAGAAAGCTAAAGCCCCGAGAGAGGCTGCAGAACCAGCAAAACCACTGCGGGTCCTGAGCTGCTGGGCAGAGGCTGCCCGTGCTCCCTGCACCCGGAGCCAGCTCTGCCTGCGACCGTGCAGCATCCCCAGCCCCACCGCTGCCTCCCGGGATCTCTGCTCACTGTCCCCTGCCCCGAGCTGATCCCAGCCACAGATTCCTAGCTGGTTCACGTTTTGATACAGGGCGAGGAGGTGGCAGCGTCCGCCTTTCTCTCCCGTCCTTGTTCCAGAATGAGTCACCGGGATGAAGGAGCTGAGCAACAGGCGAGAGGATAATTTGCCTTGTGATGGTGATTCAGCCTCTGCGGGGTGGAGACAGGGTGAGCAGAGCTATTGTTTCTCCCCATCAGCTGATGACAAAAGCATTCTTGCCCTTCTTATTTCATTGTAGAAGAAGAAATAGGAACAAAGTGATGTGTAAAGCAGTGGTGAGTGAAGTCCCTGCTTGGGGAAACACCCCCTGGCTCCCTCGGTCCAGCCAGAGTGCCAGGGCAGGGCACAGCCAGCCCTCTCCTGCCCAGGGATGCTGTTGCTGCACTGCCAGGCTCAGGGGCAGCTCGGTGCCCACGTGGAGTGGAAGCTGCCCCAGCACAGAAGGGCTGGAGCTGGTCTGGGAGCTCTCTGGGTGCTGGGACAGCCTGGGTGTGCCACACCAGAGGCTGGTGCAGGCTGGGTCAGCAAATTCCTGCATCAGTGTGTCATGCAGCATCACCTCGGTGAAGGGGTTTGTCAGGAACATGGCACAGTCGTGCTCTGCAAAGGTGATCTGGGCTTTGAACAGCTTCCCATAGGGATGGCTCAGTAGTTTAAGGACAGCTCTACAGACTGCAAAAATAAACAACCCAGGGAGAATATTCTAGAAGTCTATGAAATGCTGAGTGCTGTGACAAGTAGGGACTGGTGATCCTCTACCTCTTCTCTTATGAGGTTTGGAGGCATCAGGTGGAACTAGAAGAAACCTGGTGAAAACAACAACTCATTTACAAGACTTGTAGCTAGGCTGTGAAGCTCATTGCTGTATGTAGAGGCTACTAAAATTTTACAAGCATTCAGAAATAATTCACTGAATTAAAGGAAGAAAACACCTGGTGGTCACTAATTCAAATGCAATCCCACTATGAAGTGGCAGCAGATGTGGAGAGGAGATTTGCAAGCTCCCCTGGACACTGAGTCTTGCCTTGGCAGGGGCTGGGGTGATGCACAACTGTCCCAGCTCACTGTGACTGTTTCCATGTCCCTTTGCACAACACACATGATAATTTTATAGGTTTCTGTCTGAGCAATATGTGGACTTTCAACAAATGCTTCACGGTCAGTTACCACTCCAAAATCAAGAATGGCAAAATGAATATAAAACTGAACTTGAAAAGCTTGAATCAGCATTTATTGAGTTTAGCATTTTTTTCTCCTGGTTCTCTATGTTTTACATAGTCTGCATTTGCATTTTAGATTAAGTCCTAGGCTCAGTGTGTAAGATTAATGAATGTTTGATAGCAGCTTCAGGATGTTCAGGCAGCAGTGTATTGTTGACAGTGAATATTCATAGGGATAGATCAGCTTGGAGGATTACAAAACACATCCTAGAGGGGTGGATATAATGAAAATGGGGGCAATCAAGGAAATGAAGCAGGAAAGGTGTAGCTTTATTGGCCTTTTACAGCCACTGTCTCCGAGTCTCCTTCAGCTGATAATTGCTGTTGCTGGAAGATAACAGCTATGAGCAGTGGCTGCAGATCCCTGGGCTCTTTGAAGTCCTGAACAACAGACCCCAGGAGGTGTTACTGGACCTTCTTCATCTTCTCTCTGTTCTACACCATCCCTGGGTCATGCAAACTTCTGCTGGCTGTTCCCACCAGCAATGTTCCCAGTTGTCTTTGATAGCAGCTGCTCTTGTAATAGCTCTGAGGAGTAGGTTTAATTTTGGTAGAAGAGAAATAATGTGTTGCCTGATCACAACAAAACAGCTGCAAGTCCCTGTGTCTGCCAGGGGAGAGTGGCCAGGTGAGCTGTGCTGGGCTCCCACGAGGGAACTTTCTCCCCTCCCAACCCTTTGGTTCAGCCAAGTGACAGCAGCACCCCAGGGTCCAAGCTGGGTTTGCCTTGGCTATTACTTTGTGTGTGAAGTAAAGTATTGGGCTCATGCAGTGGGCACAGCCAGATGCAGAGGGCACAGAAGGACAGCACTTATCCCTCAATTAGACCTGCAATCTAATAATAAAACCTCAAAATTAAAACAAGTCTGTCCCTTTAGCTCAAGTTTGTTTCCTTAATTGCTACCAACTTACAAAGAGATTCCTCCTGGATGCAACAACAGCTGTAGACACATTTTAATTTCTCTGTAAGATATAAACACCATTTAACTGTTTGCCATGTGGTTTTGCTCTAATTCCATATCATTAAGATGTTAGAACATGGCAGTGGTGTTTTCACATGCCACATGGGAACAAGCAGATGTCTTGTCAGCATCCCCACTGCTGGCTGATTTCACCTGTTTTCTCCAGGCTTTGCAGCACCAGTAATAAATGACTCACACTGAGCATGAGGTTTTTGTGCTTTCCATGGGCAGAAAGCCTCAAAAGGACAGAACCCTCCCTTCCTATGTGCCTGACACCTGCCAGGTTGCTGCTCAAGGCTTTCTGCACTGGTTTTGCACAACCTTGTTACAGCCCAGGATCCTTTGCAGATGAGGAGACTGCTTTGCTCTCTGCTTTGCAAGTGTTCTCCAAATTAGCCAGCTCTGAACGTGAAGCAAAAACACCCCCTCCTTGGATCACAGAAAATAGGTCAAGAGGAAACTCATGGATCTTCAAATCTGATTGCTTATTATCTCAAGCAACCAGATGATGTAATAGCCCTTTCATAAGCAGCAGTGCTTGGCCTGTGCTATTCTTACATGGCACCTGCTGCAGCCACCCAGAGTGCTGATGGACAGAAACCCTGCTTTAGGAGGAAATGAAAAGAAATAATTTAAAAAAAAAAAAAAAGAAAGAAAAAGTATCACAGCCCAAGTGTTAATTGTGTCCAGATAACCTCAATTTGTTCCTGTGACAACACCAGCCTAGACAGCTGCTTTCACTCCCAGCTGCTCAGGTATATAATCACTTCTGCTCTCAGCTTCACTTCTCTCAGTGAAGGTATGAGACTGGGGGGCTTGTCAGGACCATCAGTTCTCTGAGTGAGTAGAGGATGGGATGACATCAGCATCGTGCAGGACTGTAAGTACCATGGAGGAAAGAGAGAGGACTCTGCAATAACTGGAGGTGAAACTGCCCCATGTTTATGTAATAGAAAGGTAGCTAAAAGTTTCTGATCCCTAAACCAGTGCTTTGCTGTACCCAAAGCAAGGCTGCCCTTTGAACAGTGTAAATACAGATCTCCTGTGGGAGTGAATTGCCTTTAGACCCTGTTATTTGATTTATCTCCTCTTGCTGTGTCCTGAGGGTTTATGGAAGGCACTTAGCTCCAGTCTTGCTTTCTATGGCAGCAGGTTTCAGTATGTCCTGAGATACTGCAAGAGACATTCCCAGCAACCTGTGCCTTTTCCTATGCCCATCATTGGTGTTCTAGAGAAAAGTAAAAAGCTGTTTCCTCCTTGTGGACCTGGAGGACTTCTAGTTCTGCTGCAGCATCAGTGTGGCACTGCCTCACTTCTTTCCTTGTGCTCGTCTGTCTGCACAGCCAAAATCCTGGTGTTATTTATCAGTTAACTGTCACTGCAAACCCAGTGCTGCCCACTGCTCCACCTCTCCACCTGGCCCTGGACTGCGAGACTTCACAGGGCTCCCTCCTCCACTAGCTGTGACTGGCTGTGCAGATTTTTCCTGTGCTAGCAGCAAATCTGTTTTACTCTTGATTTTGTGTTCAGTTTTCCCTGGGCTCTGCAGCACAGACCTGCTTTGCTGCTGTGGTCTGGAGCAGCCTGCAGTTCTGCTGTGAGATGTTTCCTCACATCTGTGCTACTCTGATTTTTCCCTGCTCCGGTTGCTTTGCCAACAGCCTGTCCTGCCTGGCAAAGCAAGAAGTTCCCTTCCTATCCCAGGATATGGGGCATGGCAAGGTACCAGTGACCCTGCTCTATGCTGGGGCTGGCTTGGGGAACGGGTTGCCAATGACCTAGGAACTAGCTGAACGTGGGCAGGGCTGTGGGTGGATGTTTTCTAGGAGGAGAGAGGTGAGGAGCTGTTGGAAGTGGTCTGGGCTGTGATCTGGTTTATTGCTGGGTACCAGCCAGGCTGATGCTGCAGCTCCTGAGCTGAGGCAGGAGCTCACACCACTCTGGCAGCACACGGTAGTTAGTTGTCCTTTTTTAAACCCTTTTCCTCAAGATCTCAAGGTCTTTTTTTTTATTTCTCTGCATCATGTGGACTTGTGCTTCGCTTTCTAATGAGTGGCACCAAGCTATTTTGGTTTATTTTGCTGAAACGTTTGAAAGCTTTGAGCTGTTGCAAAAGCTCCAGCTGCTCAGGTGTGAAGCATGGCTCTGTCCCAGCAAGTGGGGAGATTGCCCCACATCTACCTCTCCACTGCAGCTCTGTGAGAAGTCTGGCCCACAGGGGATGGTGTGGAGCTCTCTAGACTGCACAGCAAGCATGCTGGAGGGGAAAACTGGGGTTCAAAACAGTGACAAATGGAAGAACTCTGCAAATCTATGCTCTGTTTCTACAATGGACTTGTGAAAACAGAAACTTTACTCAGGTTTTGCTGATAGCTGTTGCACTTTTGTCCTTGCCTTCACGCTCCTGAGTTGCTGTAGATGCTGTCCTGCAGGCAGGAGAACCTGACAGCAGCACGAGAGCTGTCTGGGTGGTATATTGTGGTTGGTGGCTTATGTATCCACCCTGAGATGGCACGGGTCTTGGCTTCTGCACAACTTCAGGTTTTGCTCTTTCACTACCCCGGTGAAGACCCCTCTGTGTTTCCTGACAGGTTTGGCTCTTGCCTTTCAAAATGCTCTGTTATATCCAGATTGTCCATCACCTCCCAGCTCAGTGAATCAGACCTTCATTAATTAATTCCTGTCTGTCCCCTGCTGCTTTTCCCCACTCTGCTGCTTTAATCCTGCTCTGAGCTGGCAAGCAAAGCACATTGAACCAGTGGCTCGGATATGCTCTGGAAATGAGGCTTCTCTTTTGAACCTTTAGTAAATTCTCTTCTTTGGTCATGCCCCAAAACTTCTTATTTTGGTCCAGTTGAGACCACAGTCTTCCCTATATTGACTGCTATGAACTGCTGCCAGAAACCTCCTCACTGAAACCACTGGTGCTTATATCCTCCATGCTGTGTAATTTAGGAACACAAAGGGAAAGCTACATCTCTTCTGACCACAGCCATGATGCAGGGGAATCATGTACCAACCAGAAGGCAACTGTGTATCGTGTATGTCCATGAGCTCCTCTGGTAGGTGTACAGCCAGAAAACAGGGTGGTGGTTGTTCTGTGTGTCTGGGATCTCAAAGGACTGGAAGTGGCTGTGCCAGATTAATACACTGGGATGTCAACTTGCTTCCATTGGAGGTCTCACAGTCTGGGACTGAGTTATTTGTGCCCCTTCTGGCTTACACCTCTGAGTGTCCCTTTTTCTGATGATTCCCAGCAAGGGGACTGCTGGCACGCTCATTTTTGGCAGGAAGAGTTAACAATATAATTTCAGCACTGCAGATAATTATCTGGCAGGGTCTGTGGGTGTTTCACTCTTGAGAAGGTTATTAACAAGTGAGTAGAAAAAGGAGGACTATCTGACAAGGCTGATGCTGGTGTGATAGGCAAACTGTGCTCATGTTCTCCCAGAAGGTATAGATGGGCCCAAACCACCATCCTAAGTTCTAGAAGAACCTTTGTCCATGGTAAATCTCTAACTGACCCCTTTATCAGCTTTGAATTTACCCTGAACCTCATATTTAATTGCTTCTATGCTTTGCAGATGTGTTAGCTTACAGTTTTATATTGCTTAGAAAAATTAATTGCAAAAAATCAGCATGTGTCTCATTCAAAAGCAGTATGAGCTGACAGACATCAGCACACAGACAGAGCAGAGACCTGGAGAGTGACAATCCATGACAAATGGGGCTGTGAGGCAGCAGAGGGGCAGCTCTCCATCCAGAGGAGACTGACTTAGAGCCCTGAACAGAGCAGCCCTGGGGAGGGTGAGGAGAGGGGAATACTGAGCATAGACTTGAACTTTGCAGGTTTCTG
Organism: Ceyx melanurus; assembly: GCA_024611195.1. Lineage (NCBI taxonomy): Eukaryota > Metazoa > Chordata > Aves > Coraciiformes > Alcedinidae > Ceyx > Ceyx melanurus. The sequence goes on along the minus strand of JANHGL010002524.1, from coordinate 32,365 downwards.
TAGGGTTTTGCTGCTCCCATCTCAGACAGTCACAGATTTCTGACCATTCCCTTGATGTCTTTAGACAGGTATTGCAAAAAAAAACATTATGTGGAGTGGTGCTTTGCCTAAAGAATATTACTAAGTGTTGATGTAGTAATGACAAAATTGATCTAAAGCATTCCTCTAGCATCTTCTGGCATATGCTAGTCCAGAAAGGTCCCCTTTGAGGTGTAGAATCCAGTGATGGTGCTTTTGTGCCACATGGCATCTGGTTTCTCCACGTTCATTCTTTCCATGCATTTTTCTCATTCTCTTCAATGGCTGATGCATGAGGAAAAGAAATAAGTCAGAATAACAAGGAAGAAATGTGCTTTATTTACCCTTAGAGCAGCCTATACATAAGTCTATACATAGGCCTTTTTGATGAAATCCAGAGTATATGTCTGAGGAAGAGTATTAACAGACAATTGCAAAATCTTCTTTCCACAGGAAAGGCCTTGCAGCCTGGGGCAATGTTTCCAGAGTTTTCCAATGGCTCTGGTCACTTATAACGGGTTTTCTTTATTTTCTGCAGATGTGGTCTGGCAAGTTGTATGGCAGGGAAAACTTTCAACTTATGGTTTGCAGACACTGGGTTATTAAGTCATGTACAGACAGAATAATAGCTGCCTGTGTCTTTTTTTTTTCCTTGAGTTGGAAAAATTTCTTTTTCAAAGTAGCAGGCTTTGCATGCCTTTGGTTTTCCTAAATGCAGGATGATTCTGTCCTCTCTGATGTGTGAAAATATGCAATGAGTCCTTCAACCTCTGCTCTTAGCACATGGAACAAAGTGTATAAGCTTGATTTTGTGTTCAGTTGCCTTCTGCATACATCAGGTAGTCATGTCCTCTTTTTGTGGCTCTATTTATGCCTGGGACACTTACCTACTTCCCACATGTGTCCTGAAAAGTGCTGCAGAAACTGGGATTCTTTGCACAGAGAGCAAAGAGCTGCTCCCTGTGTGTTGTGCTGGTCTGGGAAGAGGCAGAGGGCCTGGGAAGGAGGGGGCTGCTCATGGCAGCAAAGTGATGTGTGTTCTGATCTGATGCTGGCAGGGTGTGTTATGCTTGGGAGGTGCAGATCAGGGATGTCTGGTTCTCAATATTGAGCTTTTATTCTACAACTTGATGAGCAGAACTAGTTGTACTCAGTGCTGTAGCCAGCATGAACTAGGTGAATGCAGCCTGATCATGGCCAGGCAATGGCCAAGACCATGCAGAGCAGGTGTGGTTTGTGTAACCCTACAGCCTGACAACTTCCCTGTGTGGAACAGAGCTGCAGCTTCAGAAAACATCTCATCCCAACAACAACAAAACCAACCTGGGCAGTAATGCAGAAAGAACAGGCCTGTATTAATCCATGAAAGGGAGCTCACCTGCCAGCAGGCTGCTCTTGTTTGTGCTTTGCTATGGCAGGTACCTTCTGGTCCTTCCCTCCCCGATGTGTCCTTTCCAGATCCCATCCTTTTGCACAGTTGTAATAGTGTAAAAGCCTTGTGTGGAAACAAAATCCAAGGAATGAATAATAGGAATACCACTAAATCTTCATACTAAAAATGGTTTTGGGAATAACTCCCTTGTTGTGTGGCTGGTGGTTTTTTGGTGGGTTTGTTTGTTTGTTTGTTTGCTTTGGGTGATTTTATTTTTTTTTCCTGGGTGGGGAGTGAGGCTTGTTTGGGTTTTTTTTTTTTTCTTACACTCCCAGGAGAACTCTCCTGGCTATCACAGGGGCTGAAGTCTGACACTAGAACTGACCCAAACCATTTCCCCAGGCACCAACCAAGGCCCTGTGTCTTTGCCAGCAGGTTTGAATATGCAGTAAATGTAGCATTTGCCATCCATCTGTAGTGCCATATTAATATCCAGTGAAGAGCAAAGCTGTGCACTGAAAACACTGAGAATCCAAAGCAAAACATCCTTGAGGGAGCCCAGTTTCAGCTGGTGTCAGAAAGGGAGTTTCTAAATCAACACTAGTGCTGCTTGTCTAGGAAAAAAAAAAAGAGCAAGTTAATTATTCCTTGCCTGACACAGAACTGGTTTTGTGTGATTTGCAGATTCTGATCCTTGTCTCCTTAATCTGCTTTTTTTTTTTTTTTTCTCTCCTCTCACCACCCACACAAAGCTTCTCTTTCTACCTACTTTAGCTCCTGCACTGTGATATTACCTTATGCCTCCATTCACAGTGCTGGGCTCAAAACCCTCCCTGACACCAGGCTCCTGGTGCAGCTGGTGGAAGCAGCCCTGCTGTGCTGGGCACCTGGGCAGAGCAGCCCATAATTTAGCAGCTGTCCTGACCTGCTGTATGACCACAGGCACTGACAGACAGCAAGATCTGTCCATCCATCAGCACAGCAATTGCTGCTGTGCCCAGGGCACTGCTGAGTGATCTGCAGGCAGTGCAGCTGCATTGCCTTAAACAAGTAAAACTGGCAAAAAAAATCAAGCTAATTGAGTAGCAGCCCAGAAGAAAGCCTTGTTTTGTGAGTTCTGCTCAAACCTAATCCTGGAGAACCCTCCTGACTTCCAGTAGGCTTAGTTTTTGTGGATATTCTTTAAAACAGCAAGTGCATTTCTCCTCTGAGTATCATTATCTGGAGGAGTGTCTTGGTATCTGCACAAATGTGCACAGGGTACAGCAGAAAACAAATTTCAATGTTAATAAGATTCATATAATTTGGTGTATGTGAATTTTTGCTGACCTTTATATTTCAATCTGAGAGATGTACTTCAGGCTATGTCTTGGGCAAACCAGAAGAAGCCCTGACTGTGGGTTATATAAAGGCATTTTCTATGGAAGAGCTGTGTCAGAGAAGAGTGTTTCTAACAGATTGTTCTGCAGCTCCTTTCTGTGCTCAGAACAGCTGAGTAAGGCTGTTTTATCCACTATGTGCAGCAGTTCAGAAAATGCAAGTCACCTGGAAAACAATCTTAAGACACAGGGTGGTCAGGCCATCCTGATGCTGACTGTCCCATACTAAGGCATTTTGTTGGAAGAGTTCTGTCTACCTCTTTGTTTGCAGAGAAGAAGCAGGATCTAGTGGGAGGTGTCCCTGCCCATGGCAGGGGGGTTGGAACTAGATGATCTTTAAGGTCCCTTCCGACCCTATGATTGTCTGATTTATTCTAAAGGTTGTATTTGTTCACAGATGCTCTAGCTTCAGAAGAAACTCCTCTAACCTGAAAATCAGATGGAAAAGGGAACTGATGTGGGAAGCAGACAGGCAATAAATGATACTGCTATAGGAACCCAGGTGTACAATCCATTCTACTGCTGTTGGTCCCAACGAGCTGTCTTCGTATGGAGGAGATAATGTTTGGTGTGGAAAAAAAAGAGCAGGTTAAACTGGAGTATGAAAGGAAGCCAGGTCTTGGCTTCAGGCTGTGCCAATTGCACACTCTCCTGACCTGTGTCCCCAGCTGGCTTTGTACACCCAGCTGGTGGTTTCTGAAAACATCTCTCTTCAGAGGGGATGGCTCCCTCAGCTCCTGTTAGCTTAATGGCTTGGGGAGGGCTGTTTTTTTAATGACTGGGACAGTGGTCCTTATATTTCAAACATTATTACCATGTAATTAAGGAAGTGGACTTTCAAGCTGTTATTTTTAATATTTATCCCCAGGTGGACCAGTATGATCCTGTTCTGATTTTTAAAGTCACCTATTGCAGGCACTCATTATGTCCTCATTTATATTTGGTAGGAATGAAATGAGGAAGCTTTTTGTGATTCAACTCAAAACTGTTTCTCCACCTGTTACCTTCTCATGGATACAACAGAACAGACTCTAGTCACACTGATTTGCCAAGGAATTGCTGCTTCAAACAAAAATAAAAAGGAGAACTGTGGCTAGGACTTGAAATTAGTGATGTGAATTTACATATGAAAACTTGTTTTTAATAACTTTCCACACACAAAAATTTCTCACAGGAGAAATACATCAGTTGATGGAATTACCTATTTGAATTTTATTTTTTTTCTGGGAGACTTAGTAGTTTGACATTGTACAAATATTTTGATGTTAATTCAGCTGGCACTGCAATGAATTATAACCATTGTTGGAGTAAGCACAAAAGAATGGAAATAACAGAACAAAGATGCCTTCATGAAATATGCAGTTCTGTGAATACAATTACTGGAGGAGAAAAATATAAAACTAAACTTCTCTATAAAGTGGGTTTTTATTATTTTGCAAGATTGGCTTTTAACAAAAAGGACAAACACATATCTGCTTGTTACCCAGATGTTTCCAGAGGGCTCTGCCAAGGTTGTTCCTGCTGAATGCAAGACCAGTGATGCAAGGAATTAATGGGAACAGGAAAATGCTGTGGTACTTGCACAATTACCCTGGACAAACCCTTGCTCTGCCCCAAATGCTGCACATGCATCTGCATACTGGCTCCTGAAAAAGAAGCAAATGTTTCTCTTCCAAGAAGTATTCATGTAGCTGCTGCTCTAAGCCAAAGACAGCTTGTCATTGCTTTGGAAACAGAGCTGCAGTTTCCATTTCCCCCTGTGAGAAAGGTCCAGGCCTGTTTGGGGAGGAGGAGGGCAGCTCACTTTGATTTCTAACACTTGTTGTTGTTCATCTTTCCTTGACAGGTTCTGTCCCCAGGGAGCTCAGCCAGAGCAGATGGGACCCTCCATCCCTTGTCCCATGACAGGCTGCAACAAGTACGTTACAGGAACACAGAGAGGTGATCTCTGCTGAGTTCCTTAGTGTTATGTTTCTCTGTTGAAGATTTCTGGCACTCCTGAGCTCCTCTCTGCCTTTGCATTCAAGGACTTCTGAAGGTTGGGTGCTGCTCTGCAGCAATGGCTGGGACAGTGATGTCTCTGTTCCAATACTTCCCTAGCTGCCTGGCTAGCACTTTGGTTAAGTCTGGATTTAGTATCACAGTGAAAATTTCTGCTCTTCTGATCACTGCTGCATCCTCTCCAAAAATGTTTTTTCCCCAGTGTTTGCCAGTTTCACTGTGACTATGAGAGATGAAGTTAACCATCAGGAACTGGGGCATTAGCAAGAAGGGGCTCAGGAGGTAGGAAATGTGTCCCAGGTCACTGGTTTTATAGACTGAGAGCAGAATTAATCTATGTACCTTGGTGTTACTTCATTCTTTCACCTAGGATTGCTAAAGCTATGTGTGATATCACAGGCATGGCCAGCTCTGACACATCTGGGCTTTTGGGCACACAGCTTGGGACTGATGCTTGGACTGAAGAGCTTGAAGGCAGGGAGTAACTGAGGGTCAAGTCCTACAGGTACACAAAGGTTGGTGATCAGAGCTTCAGAGTGAGTTACTCCACTGCAAGAGCAAAATACCTGCTGCTCAGACCCTGAGGATAATCCCTCATCAGTTGTATAAAACAAATGCAGCCTCTTCACTTCTGCCCTATGCAATCAAGACCTGAAGGGACCTGGTGTGGGCAACACCAGGAGAAGCTGAGGAAATCTTGGGTCTCCTGGCTGCGTGTGGCAGGGGTGCCAGCAGTACTAGCAGGGCTTTGCAGGGGGGTGCTGAGCTCCAGGCATCGCTCGTTCAGAGCTGCAGGAGCAGGGCCAGAGCTCTGGGCTTCCTTGGCCAAAAACAAACTGGTTGAGCTGTGTTAGGTGTCCTAGTAGAGCAGAGATGCTGATTTTAATTCTTATTATTTAGCACTGAATTATAGTCAGCTTCCAAAAGTACTAGTGCTGGTGCAGTGCAAATCAAGGAATGTTCCTACTCCCCCCTTTGCTGTGACACTGCAGGGACAGATGCAGGATCATGTGGGGACACAAATGGGCCCCATTTAAATCATATTAATGACCTTTGTAGACCTGTGTTTTTTAGGCTTGATTCTGTAATTCTGAATTGCAAAGACACATCCACTAACCATTGCTGCATGAGGCTAGATGAGGATAGTAAAATGCTTTTCAGTCATTAGCCTGACACAAAACACTGCACCACCAGCAGAGAGCAGAAGGTTTAAATGAGCTCTGCAGAGTCACAGAGATAAGATGATGCTTACAAAGGGGATACAGCTTTAGGATGAGGACTGGACAGTCTGCAGGACCACATCACTTAAATAGTGATGGGAAGCAAATGGTGAATATCTACAGTGAGCCATGAGGGAGGGACTAGGTGGGAAATCACATTGGGAAGTTTGGTCTCTGAGAGAGATGCAGAGACCTCTACACAGTTCCCATGCTTGTTCCAAACCAGAGATTGTTAATTTTCTTGCTATGCAATTAGCTTTGCTGTGAAGCTCAGCAATGGATATTTTACCATGTCCCTTGAGAGCCTGGTTCATTAGTTTATACTTTTAATTAAAATTGTGCTGCTTGATTTCTTTGAACTGTACTGACTTCACTGGAGTGGTGCCATTATCTTACAGAACAGAAGGACACACCTGATGCTGGCTGGCTTTAACCACAAAGGAAAGCCAAAGAAGACCCAGCCACTTTATGTTCTTACAGCCACATCTGTTTCTGGCAGCATTTCCCTGATATGTGGCTGTTGCCACCTCCTGCACCCAGCCCCTAACCCCTGAACAAGTCATTGACTTCTCAGGGCTGGAAGGCACTGGACAGTGGTGGATGAGGCAGATTAGACATGAAAGGGCAAAATGACAGCCTGGGTTTGTGCAACCCCCCAGTGTCCTGCTGGTTGTGGAGTGGGAGAGAAAGTGAACATACCAGTCAAGAACTACCCCCTGCACCTTAACTGGTGGTGCCTGGCTGATACACAACCACAGCAGCCAAAGACTTTAGTGGAGATTAACTGGGGAGAGATGTATTATGTGCTCTGCAGAGCCCGAACAATGAAATTAACCTACAAGTGAGGAAAGAACCTGTGCCAAGAGATTTTATCTTCCATGAATGAGCTGGATACTGAAGGGCTCCTGGCTTTTATGAAAGGCAGGAAACTCCAGCTACTATTTTATGAGCCAAGTGATTTGACCACCGTGAAGCAACGTCTGTGTCATTAACTTGGCTAGACAGCCCAGAATGTGTCAGGACAAGGGTGGTGACTAATACTGCTAGAAATGTTCCTGAATTACTCAGGACCAGCTGCTCCCAGGGCATCCACTGTGACCGAGGGGTCTGTCCCAGCAGCATGGGGCAGTGGAGCACCTCTGCCAAGCTTCCAGCCTCTCCCTGGCAGTGCTGCGGGTACTCCCTGGCCAATTTGCATGGCACCTTGTCCCAGTTTGAAGAGAAACCCTGTCCAAATGTGGGTGGGAAGGAGCAGGCAGCAAGAGAGAGCAGTGGTGTATTTCTAGGGAATGGGATGACTTTGCTGATGTGGGTGTCTCTGAGTAGCTGCACCCAGTACCCTGCCTTGTGTCCTGCCCTTCACAAATGAATCCTTTTTGATCTGGAAATGAGTTTGGTTTCTTGTTCCCCTCTCCTCAGAGGAGAGTTGGCTGCTGCTGCTTGCCAAGAGTACCCTGGCCAGCCTGAGGTGCTGCTGTCAGTGGCTGTAATAACCAATTCCTCTCTTGTCCATGTCTTCTGAGCTGCTTTAGAGAGGAATGAGGTCTCTGTTTTTCTTTTGCAGCCTGATCTATCCAGCCATTTAGTCCTTGCTGAAGCAGCCTGGGTTCCTGGTGGTACCATCTCTTGAGTCTGTTGAAATCAGTCCAGCTCTCTTGAATGAAGATGACAAGAGCAAACTTATGTCTGAGATGCAAGTGAAATATCAACCTCAATGGTGAACACTTAAGGACCTGTGGTAGTAATTCCTCCTCGGGCTCATCCCACCTCTGTCAACACTTTTTCATTGTCTCCCTTGTAGCCAGCTCCTTCCTACTTTGTATTGTGTCATTTAGCAGAAGTATCTGCAGTTTGCTAATCTCCCTTTGATGCCATGTCAGCTGCTTCTCTGAAGTCCAAAGGGATGAGCTCCAAGGGGATCCTTTTGGCTTTCAAAGGAAAAAAGAACAAAGTCTGACAAAATTTCTCTTTGCAAAGTCTGCATTTAATGTTATTGCCTTTTCTTTATCTTGTACTAGTTCAAAATTATTTTAAGATCTAGCTTTCTACTGCAGTTAGACTACTGGGCCTTAACCTTCCCTCACTATTTCTCCTTTCTTAAGTGTAGATATTGGTTTGGATTTCCCTACTCAAATGATCATGTCTCACATGTGTTCAAATACTGCTATTTATGCAGCTTCATTTGTCAGTTCACTGTAGCTGAGTCTGTGAAACTGCCTTTTTTTCCTGTCTCTGGGCTAAAAAAAAAAAATCCAATTACAGTATTCATTTATCATAATATCCATCTTGCCTTTTACTTTATCTCCAATTATTGTTTTCCTATTGAAAAGTAAGGAAAAGAGTTAATCTCAGAATGGCCCCAAGATAAGTTAACATTTACACCCTTTCTCTGTAAAAATACCCTCCCTTCTCCTTTCTTTGATCTACTTTTTCTCATACAGCTGACTAAACTTTTCTGTTTCTTTAATACCTGCTGTGAGGTGTTGTTTGGTCTGAGGATTGCCAGAGGTGGTAGCCAAATGATTTTGACCTGTCATGTGCTGGTACCTTTGCTGTTAGTGCCTATTACATTCCACATGAATTCTTTGCATGCTCCAGCTTTTCTTCTGAGGTGGTGAAGTGGGGAGTTGGGCTTGCAGGGCTGCTCCAGATCTTACCCTTTTTGCATGAGATACAAGCACCAGAGCAGTTTAAGAGCTTTTCTTCTACTTTTGGTCCTTGAATTCCTCAGTCTAGCTCATTTCTCATTTTCTAGAGCTGATCAATTTGACTTTTGGAACTGAGAATTTGGAATCAGACCCATGTTTCTTAGAGGTTTGGTCTAAATTAATATGTTCTCCATTTACAATCATTTCTTTACCCATTCCCTTTTCATTTGCTTTGCCACTGGAACTATATCCTGGAGTACCCACAACCACATGTCCCTCTCAAGGGCTTACGTGTATCTTGTGGCCCTGCAATCTCCTGTCCTCTTTGCATTCCTTTCATGCTGCCTTCATAACTGTCCTCATCTTTGTCTCTGCTTCCCAGGCAGATAAATCTCTGCTCTCCTGTTCGCTGCCCTTGGCTGGTGACTGCTTAACTCCTTCACTCTCCTGCCTCCATCGGCCCTGCCCTTTCATTTAGGGCTCAGCAGTTCATGGTCCATCAGCTGAGATCGAAGCTTAAATAGGACAAGGCTTATTCACTCGGATCAGGTGATGGGGCACTCCTGCTAAGCTTGGCCTGGGGAACAAACCATTTTTGGGGCTTGCCAAGTTGCCTCTAAGGATGAAAAAACCACCTCCTGTGCAATTCCTTCCCTGAACAGAGCAGGTTTAAGCCTCCCCACATAGCCACGGGGTGTGCGTGTACAGGCCAGTGCCCTGTTTGTGGTGCTGTGCCCGCGGAGGAACTGGCAGAGAGGAGCACAGCTGCTTTTACCTTCCTCTCTATCAGCTTCAGCTAAAAATGAATAGCATGCAAGCTTCTTCCATACTCTCAAACTTGGGCAGCCAAAGCCTTTTCTTGTTGCAGTTTGCAGATATTCACATTCTGGTTAATTATATAATTGAGATGTTTCCAGTGAATTAAAAGACTTCTGACTAAAGGGTTGGCATAAAGGAGGAAAACTGAAAGCTCGAGTCAGGGGGAATCAAGAATTCAACAGAAGCCTTTGAACCAGCTTCATTTACATGTGAATGCCATTGATCTGCAAAGGGGATTGTGTCCATCCATCCCCAACAGAGGCACCAGGCAGGAACTGGTTGCTTGCTGGGAGTGCTCTCCCAGATCCTACTATGATCATTTTCTCTGTCGTGCTTTCATGAGCATGTATTTCTGCCCAGTTACATAGGATCTCATCCAGATATAAATTCCCTTGATCTCGGGGACTTTGAACCACAGAGCCCAGAGTGACTGGGGTACATAGAATAGGGGCAGACGTTTAGTCCTGGAGTTCTGGGAGGTATCACACACTGATGTAGAAACAGAGGCAGAAAAGAAGGTGTTAAGGTGCCTGGTGACAGTGCCGGGTGGTGAGACCCTCCTGCAGGGACACGGTTCTGCTGTGGGGACAAGGTGGTAGCTCTGTTCTTGCTGCTGACCTTGTGAATTGCGTCAGCTTTTTGCATGGCTGTTTGTCAGTTCTGTTGCTCCTGAAGATGTCAGAGATGAAGGATTTTGCAGGTTTTTACTCGGAGGAGGCACTCGAGCACAACGTATAGCCTATAAACTGCTTAGGAGGCTCTAAGCTTTACTTACTGTTCCTTCTGGGGTAACCAACGTCATGTGCCTAGGCTGACTAATGCTTTTTAAAATGCAGTAGATTAAAGGTGAATGTGTTGTTTTGGATTTAGCAATGAAGTGACAGCATTTCTCAGCACTGTTCGCACACAGCGGGGCTGAGGAACTCTTCCTCTTCCTGGAACCTGCCAGTCATCCCCGAAGGAGAAAACTTCAGCTGGGTGATTACATCCCTGCCCTCTCGACACACACCCCTACAACACACCTGTAGGCTGCTGCCCGAGCTTCACCCTAGGTGAGGGTACATTAGCAAGTCAAAGCTTGAATTTCCACATAGAGGTGGCTTTAGTTTTCAATAATTTTTCTGGGTGTCACTAAGAAGCTGTAGTCAGCAGGTTGGTGGTTTGCATCGTTACCTGCTCACATGAATCGAGGAGCTGTTGTGAGGAATATATAAGCAAAAAAGGCCTGCAAATTATCTGCCTCTCCCAACACAGGTTGACAACTCATCCAACTGGGGCTCTGCAGCTGCACATCTTCACTCCTGTAACAGGCTGAAACTGTTCTGCAGTATCCCAAATGGTCTGTGCAAACACTGTTTAAATCTGGATGTCATTCCAGATGCCTCAAACAGTATAGAAGGTAATAATTGATGCTTTCAGACTGCATTAGGACCCTCCGTACTCTCTTTCCTTTCCTTTCTGGTCACTGTGTTTTGCTGAGGCAAAATTTATCTTTTCCACTTGCCAAAAAAAAAAGAAAGTTTTTGGTATGGATTGCTTTTAACAAACTAGGTTTAGATTTAAGATTTCTTGCTTTGGTTGAAGGGAGAATATTTACTTAGAAGCACTCTGCTCCCTGTGCCTGCGGTGCACTGCAGGACATCTCATCCCTGTCTTGCTAGAGCTGGTTTAGACCAACTCCACATTCACAGCAGTTTGCATTTCATCTGTTGTCCAGATCTAGTGCTTCTGAGCCACTTCAGTCCATGCACCGCCTTCTCCTTCCTATTTTGGGCTCCTGGGTGTGCTTTGGCTCTTCTTCTCTGTAGCTCAGCCTTCCAAGCTTTAGCTTATGTGAAATCCCCCAGCCAGGCAGCTTATGTCACCATCATCCATCAGGGACGGCCACGGAGAAAGCTGCAGCTCAGCAGAGCTTCTCTCACTCCCTTCCTGGGGGAAGGTGCAGTCCAAGCTCAGGGAGAGGCTGCCACCCTGCAGAGTTGGGTACAGAACGTTGTGACATCTGGATGAAAGAAAATCATGTTCAACCATGGATTTGTTACAAATCCCACTTCCGAGCATGTGTTATATAAAGCAATTATTTGTTGCTGTGTTCGAATAAAAAAATAAGCATCATGTATGGATGTGCTGGCTCTTCTCTTAGCAAGAAGAAATTATTCATGAGATGATGTGAGTGTCCTGTAGAGCTTGCCTGGGCATATGTCTAGAGTACCAGATGCAGACAATGTATGTCTCCTGCTTGTTTCTTTGATGGAGCTTGGCTCCATCCTGTTCCCCTTCTGTCTCTGCCTGGCAGGGCCAGTGGAGCCTCTGAGGATTTGCAGCTATTTCTCTTGTTCTGCTGGAATTTCAAAGGGTGTCACGTGAAGGGCTGTTTGGCAGAAAGATTTGTGACAAACAGGCTGCCCCTGCCCCGTGGTGAGCTTGGGGCACTGTGCCCAGGTCATGGTCACTCCTTTCAGTGGAGCCTTGCATGCTGTTCATCTGCTGCTGATCTGCTGAGTGACCCTGCTCAAATCACAGTGTTTCAGGTCACCTCTTTCCTGCTCCTTGCCCTGCCAGTGTACAGGGACAGGCCTGCTCCCCTAGCACAGATGTGAGACAGTCCAGAGGTTCAGCTGGCCCCAGGGGCTCCCCAGCAGGTACCAACAGGCGTGAAAAGAGATCACAAGGCTGAGGTTTGTGCAGTGACTCTTGTGCCTGCACTGTGAGTGCAGCAGAGACCTGATCATCCTGAGAGCAGGCTGCCACTGCAGAAGAGGTGATGGACTGTAACACCTCATATTACTGTTCAGGTAGCTATTATCTGCTTCTCCATCCCTTCTGGCCCTTGCCAGATCTACGTGCTCTTTGTTTCCAAAACAGCCTCCTAATGTGCTGTTAAATAACAGGAGAAATTAGTGCTTGAGGAGCTGGATGCAGGGCTGCTCTCTTAAAGGGCTGTTGGTGTTCTGTGTTGCCAATTAACAAGATTGCACTAGGTTTACAATCAACAACAATTAACTTGCCACAGAGATTGCAATAGAAATCTTCATCCCACATCACAGGCTCTTCTGATCCTTTTCACAGCGTGCAAAGCTGTAGCTGCCTGTGCCTTGCACAGACACACTCAAACATCTTTTCTCTGCACAGAAACAGGGCTTGAGGTGGCTGCAGAGCTCTGTCCCTCAGGTCAAAGTCACCAAGTGGAAGTGCAGAAGGGAATAGCCCACAGTTAATGCCTATGGCAACCTGCTCTGTGCCCTACCATCTTTACATGCAGACTTGGCTCCCACCATCCCCATGCCAGGCTGACCTCCCCTCACCAGTTGGAGGATGAGTGGCTACTGGGGATGATCCTGGTTGCAGCAAGGTGCAGGCATGATTGAGCTCCCTGCAGATCTCACTGGGAGGATTCCAGCTTGCCCACTGGTTTTCTACTCTAACCTGTCACTTCTGTCTTCCTTTTAGAAAGCATTTAGAAATACACCTCCATCCAGGGACCTCCTAAACTTGTCTTGAGTTTCCTTTTAGAAAGGTTTCTGTCCCTTCTGCCCCTTCACTCCTGCCCTTTCTGGGCTGTGCTGCTGTAGTGAAACCCCCCCAATTAGCTCTACTTTGGATCAAGTTGGTCTCTACCTCCTGAGACCAAGGATCTTGTGAGGCTTGCTGCTTAAGGGAAGGGGCCATCCCTGGAGCAGGGCTCATCCCCTCCAGTGAAGGCAGGGACCCAGCTGACCAGCCAGCTGCTTGCACAAATAATTGCAGTATCAGTGAAATATCATTAGATTGTTTATTTCATAATCAGTTATCTTCAAGCTCTTACATAGGCATCTTCATGTTAAATTAAAAAATAATTAATTATATCACTGATTCTAGGGAAAGATTAGCATCTAAAAGCTACATAAGACTTACAGGGCTTGTCTGTTGTAAAGACTTGATCTTGCTAAGTCAAGATTGAAACATGAAGTGCACCAACCACAAGTGAACTGGCTGCAGGCCCTGCACAGGAGTTGGTTCCCACTTCACACACTGCTGGTACTTGCCTGCTTCCATTCTGCTGGTGTTCCTCATGTTCTAGATGTAAACTGGCTCAGCTGGTGGAGGGCTGAGGGCACCTGCAATGTGCCTGAGAAAGGCAGCCAGGAGGCAGAATTTTTAGGGGTAGGGTATTTATTTTGGTACCTGTGGCAAAGGGTGCTTGCCCACATGGAAGTGGGGCTAATTCTGGCTTCTCTGTCCCACACCATAAGTACTCCTGCAGATAGTACTGCCCTCATCCCTACCTGCCCACCACTGGGAAGCAGCTCCTGTATAAGAGGATCTGGCAGATTTCTGAAAGGTAAGAAAATATTTCTGGTTTTATGTCAAACGTCCTGAGATTTCAAGGTGTTGAAGTGTCATAGTTGTCCAGGGAGCTGAAAGAGACACTAATAGATATTCTCCTAACTAAAAGATGGAGCAACACTGCACCCAGAGACTCCAGCTAAATTGGTACCAGCCATATGTTTGAAAGCAGATAATGTTGCTCCTGTGGAGGCCAACAGGAGATAATGGATGAGCACACTAATCAGCTTCTACCATGGGGCTCACTAGTTGGTGTCTGTACTTCTCAAATGGCTTTTGGAAGTAAACTTGCATGGTTGATTTCTGGTTTTGTAACCTGTTCTCCCTCTGCTGTCTTCCTGCCTATTCCCATATGACTACAGATTTTCTGACAGCTCAGAGACTACTCTTATTTCTGTCATGCCAGTTTTTCTCTTGTATTGTTATATCAAGATGGTTGTCTCTGTCTCTTTTCCTTCATTGATGTTGCTATAATGTAAAAGCAGCTCTGACAAAAGAGTGTTAGCTCATCTACTAGTACTTGTCAGCAAAATTCTCACCACAAAGCAGAGTAATTCTACCTATGCTATCCATGATTGTCTCCACTGGGGCAGGAACAGGATTTTCTATCACTGTGACAGCCACAGACCACAGCACATGCCCTAAGCCGAATGTCCCAGAGTAATTCTAAGTACAGATCTCAAAAGGAGATTTGCATCCCACTACACAGGCTCTCTCCAGGATTTCGATGCCTTCAGGCACAGAAGTCCCCCTTTTTGGTGGAATGTTTCTTTGGAGAAGGACTCCAAGTAACACTTGCACGGTGCAGAGGAGGTGTTGCCCCAGCTATGCAGCAGAGGAGGTTTGCTGATCAGCTCACTCCCATCTCCAGACACCTAGCACCCATTAGATTCAAATGCAAAGCAGGATGCAAAACTCCTGTTCTTAGCTGCTAACAAAAGCAGCATTAATCCATTCTGACTCCCTCACCTGTCTCCTGCTTGTGTCAGGCTTCAGACTGAAGCTGCAGGAGCAAATGCACCATGTCCAGCAGACACGATGCTGCATTGATACAGACTTTTAACTAAAAATCATAGAGTCATCAAGGTTGGAAAAGACCTTTAAGATTGATTCCAGCCATTAACTCTCCTCTACTCAGTCTACGACCAAGCCATATCCCCAAGCACTACATCTATATGGCTTTTAAACACAGCTAGGGATGGTGACTCAACCATCTCCCTAGGCAGCCTGTTCCAGTGAAAAAAACCATTCCTAATGTCCAGTCTAAACCTCCCCTGATGCAGCTTGAGGCCATTCCCTCTTGTTCTGTCACTAGTTACTTGGAAGAAGAGAACAGTGTCTACCTCTCAACAGAGGTAGTTGTAGAGACTGAGAATGTTTCCCCTCAGCCTATGTCAGGTTGAATAACCCCAGTTCCTTCAGCCACTCCTCATAACACAATATCTACAGCCTTTCCTTCATCTGCTAGGCAGGTCAGCTTGTCATAGAAAGAGATCACATTTGTCAAGCAGGACCTTCCTTTCATAAACCCATGGGCCTGATCCCCTGGTTGTCCTGTGTATGATGCAAAATGTCACTCAATGATCTCCTCTGTGATCTTCCCTGTCATTGAGGCCAGACTGACAGGTTTGTAGTTCCCTGAATCCTCCTTTCCACCTTTCTTGCAGATAGGAGTCATATTTACAAATCTTCATTCTGCTGGGACCCTCCCCAGTTAGCCAGGACTGCTGGTAAATGATGGAGAGAGGCTTAGTGAGCACATCTGCCAACTCCTTCAGTACTTTTGGGTGTAAACCTTCCAGTCCCATAGACCTGTGTATGTTTAAGTGGTGAGGAAGGTCACTGACTACTTCCTTTGGGATTGTGAAGGTCTCAACACCCTCCCATCTCCCAGCTCAGGGGCTGTCTGTCTAATGAACAACCAGTCCTCGTGCTAAAGACTGAGGCAAAGGCAGCATTGAGCACCTCAGCCTTTTCCTCCTCCCTTGTATTATGTTTCCCCCTTCACCCATTAAGGGATGGAGATTCTCCCTGGTCATCCTTTTGTTGTTCATGTGTTTATAGAAACATTTTTTATTGTCTTTAACAGCAGTAGCCAGGTTGAGTTCTAGTTGGGCTTTGGCTCTCCTGATTTTCTCCCTGCAGAGCCTTACTACATCTTTCTAGTCCTCATGAGTGACCACCCCCTCTTCCAACTGTCCTTTTGCTCCTGAGTAGCAGCCAAAGCTCTCTGCTCAGCTAGGCCAATCTCTCCCCCCTGGCCCATCTCCACACACTGGGACAGCAGCTCCTGCACCTTTAAGACTTTCTTCTTGAAGGATATCCAGCCTTCCTGGGCTCCTTTGTCCTTCAGGGCAGCCTCTCAAGGGGCTTTGTCAGGCGGTCTCCAGAAATCCAAGGTGGCAGTTCTGCTGATCCCCCTCTTTAATTCCCCAAGAAATGAAAACTTTATCATTTCATGATTGCTCTGCCCAAGATGGCCTCCAACCATTGCTTCCCACACAAGTCCTGCTCTTTCCCAAGCAGCAGGTCCAGGAGGGCCCCTTTCCCCATTGACTCCCTCACCAGCTGTGTCACAAAGTTCTCTTCCACACACTCCAGGAACCTCTGGCACTGTTCCCTCTCTGCTCTACTGTATTTACAGCAGACATCTGGGAAGTTGAAGTCCTCCTGGCAGAACACGGGTCAGTGATTGTGAAACATCTCCCAGCTGCTTATACAATATTTCATCCACCTCTTCATTGTGGTTATATGGTCTACAACAGACTCCCAGAATGATATGAGCCTTCTTGACCTCCCCCCCTATTCTTACCCACAGGGATTCAACCCTGTTATCACTTTGATTAATTTGTAATCATTCATACATCTCCCTAAGTTAGTGGGCCACCCCACCACCTCTTCTTCTTCTCCTATCCCTTCTTAATAGTTGGTAGCCATCGATTGCAGCTCTCCAGTTGGGCAAGTCACCCCACCACGTTTCTGTGATGGCAGCTGCATCATTGTTTTCTCCCTGCACAACAGCCTCCAGCTCCTCCTGTTTATTGCCCATGCCATGTGTGTTGGGGTAGATGCACTTCAACTGGGCTAGTGATCCCATAACCTGTAACTGCTGTTTACTCCTTATCTTTCACTTTCTTTATAGATTTGGAGTGGGGAAAGAACTTGCTTTAGGAAGAATAGTGGGGGAAACACATCCATTTTTTTTTTTAATCCTTCAATTTACTTTTGTCTTGCATGAAATAAATGACAAGCTGCAGCTGTCAAGAAAGGCCAGTGTTTATTTATCATACATAGTTCTCCTTTGATTGATGTGTCTGCCCATCACATGCCACTTGGGTAAAGTCATAAAACCCCTGTCTTGTTTTTACCTCGTTTCTTCCCTCTAAGGGAAAATAATCTTGTAAATTCTGGTGGCTCTTGGGGGTGTTGGGTATTGAACTCCCTGGTGGTGTAGCAGCTTTTCAGACTTCCCTCCTCCTCAGTGGACAGGGGCTGTGTGCAATGTCCACTGCCAGGAGCTGACCCTTCTTTGATTGGAGGAGTTCACCTGAATATCTAACTACAGTACTTCACAGCACATTTTGACAGTGCTAAGCAGGTACTAGCCTCTGGCTCTGTGGGGTAGGTGTTTTGCTCTGGATCTAAATTTTCAGTTCATGTTGAAGCATTAGTAGAATTCAGATGAAATTGCTTCCAGCTGCTTTCACAAAGCCCAAATATTGCCAGGGTCCCACATGATGTCCCTTTTCTGCCAGACTGTGGCCTCCTATAGAGAGTTCCTCAAAGACCAGTTTCAACAAAAACAATTTATGTTGGAGTATAATTGCCTAGCACACCCTTAAATTTCATTGTGCACCAAAGAGTTTCCTGTAAACAGATTCCATTCTTGAGAGGAGCCATGCTATTTTGCAGTGCTGATGGAAGCCAGCCCTCTCCAGGCTCTGCTCCATTAGCAGTTCTTGGATAGGCAGTGCCTGAGTAGACTGGGATGTGATAAAACGTCACATTTCTTCTCCCCAGCACCACTTGTGCTGATATTCAGCTCCTGCAGGAAACCATATGGCTTCCAGAAGCCTACCCACATACCTGTCCGTGCCTACACAGCCCATGAGTCACATTTACTGTTTGGATGCTCCCTGAGTCATGCTGAAAATCTGTGAAATTTCCATGTCTATTTTCCATGCAATCTCTTAAGAACTTTAGACAGTTATGCATAACCATTTGCATATGTATGGATTTTTCTTATTCCGCTTTTAGTTTCACGAGTGGTAATGCAATGGCACTTCTTATTTTCAAGAAAATCAAATCTAGATGATTGCAGAGCACTGACTGCAGCTGCCTCAGGCTATGGGATCAAACTGGTAAAGCAAGAGCCTTTTGAAAGTAGGGCTTTAGGAGCAGAAAGCCCAACACACAAGACCATGAAAGACCAGTGTCTTTAGCCCTTTCTCACTGCTCTGGCAGAGCCATATCTGCTCACTCTTGGTGCTTGCTCTGAGGGTTTCTGTGCCCAAAGGGAGCTGCTGTGCTGTCTTCTGTGGGATGTGGGCACCCCAGAGTCTTTGCTGCTGCTTTGCTGTGCTAGGACCTGGTTGGACGAAGCACACTCAGATCGCTCCAGTGCGTCCTGGTGACCAACTAAAGCCAGCAAGGTTCAGGGTTGAGGGATAGATGTTTGTCTTCATGCTGTCAGCTCCACAACTGTATGGTTTCCAGCCTCAGACAAATCTATCTGACCTTTAGCAGTCTCATTACATTGATATTTTTCCTCCCCAGGACAGGCAACATGTAAACTTTGCTTTTTGCTGATGGAAGCAGAGAAAGGGTAGCTCATCCATCTCCCTCTCCAAAGGGTCAGCACTGAAGACGGATTATAGCCTGAATTAAGAGCAGCAGCCCAGAGGTTTGCTGCAGCAGCTATGAATGCTGTAACCAGCCTGCCAGGAACAGAGCTACTTGTGCAGCTGTACCCCAAATGCTAGTGGTGTTAGGTAGTCAGCAGAGAAATCTCCCAACCAACCTAAGGGGAAGGACTGTGTAGATGACAGTTCTGCTGGGGAGCAGCTGGCTCTGCAGTGGCTGCTTACATGAAAAATATCTGTGTCCTCTCATAAGCATTCCCCAAGCTATTGATAATTCTGTGGTATTACAGAGCCAGAAAAAGTGTCAGATGCTATGTGAGTGTTTGGCATAGGTGGAAGAAGTAATGTGAAGTTGTGGAGAACTTCATGCTGTCTTTTAGCATTGTAAAATTGCCAGAAATAGTAATTAGAACAAAGTCTAGCTCTGTCCACTGAGAGAGAATATACTATTTATCTGCCCCAAACCATTGCTCAAGGAAGGTGGGGACTTTCCTAGTGCTACTGTACTGTTGTGAAGTATGTCTGACCTGGAAAGCTGCAAATGGGCACAGAAAAGACACTGCTAATTTCAACCCCTCCTACCCTCCATTCTGACTGGTGCTGTTTCAAAAAATTCATTCTGTGGAATTACAAAACCCCACAAGCCCACAGACATTTTGAAAAAGTGTGCTGGTAAACCTGGATAACCTGCTATATGTATTTTGTCAAACAATATTGATAATCAGGAGTGACTGAAAGGACTTGAGCTTGATGACTCTTTTGGAATAAATTTGTTTCAGCTCATTTCCAAGAGGGCAAGTGTAACAAGGGTAGGTACTTTTGGTATTTCTTATCAGTAATCCTATCTGAGATAGCATAGAGGAAATGTTTATGTCTTTCCATGGCAAAGTTCAGGTGCTTTGTGAGAGAATGAAGAAAGCTTTCCTCTTGCTGCCTGCACAGCATCTGTCCCAGGACATAGAGATTACTGAGCTCAGGAATGAGAACACAGAGCCCTTCCAAAACATTCAAGGCATTTTTATGGATACCAAAAAAAAAGTTTTTTAATATCATTTCAGTGAGCTGCAAAGTTTACTACATACAAATAGAACAGGAGAGCAGGGTTCAAGGGTCAGGGGTGTGTAAGATGACCAGAGAGCTTCGAGAGGAAGAGTCACCAGAAGCTGCTGTGAGGCTGAGAGTGCAGGGGTGCTGCTGAGCTGCACCCCTGGACACAGCATTGCAAGTGGTACGACACCCCCAGATAGACAGCTTCTGGAAATACTGGCAATGACATGCTAGCTAATAAGAAGAGGAATGAGAAATTGAACTGCAAGTAGAGATGAAATATCTTAAGCTTTTCTACAAGCAACAGAAATTACCTGAGTGGTTGCTTTTAGGAAGAGATGTTGTAGAAGTGCTGCTGGAGAGGTTGCTGTAACAGCTCTGAGCCCACGGAATGTAGGTCTTGAGGAAGAGGAAAGTTTACAGGCTGTTTCTGGCAGAGTCTGTGATCACTGACAGTAAAACACGTGCCATGGTGGAGCCCTTGTGCCTGAGGGTCATCCGACCTCTACCCAACACCACAGCTGTTCCCATTCCTGAGAGACCTTTCTGAAGCTGCCTCTGGTTCAAGCTGAGAGTGCTGAAGTCATCTCAGCTGTTCAGGGGCACTTGATCCCCAGCTGAGCCTCCCAACATCTCCTAGGGAAAGGTAGTGTCCCCCCACAGCTTTCCAGGATGACAAGGCCACCAGGAACAGTGAGCCTGGTCCCCGCTTGCTAAGGCTGGGTGCCTCGGATCCCTGCTAGCTTGTGCTGCTCCATCACCACAAACTAGCAGGGACTCTTGTTTTGCACTTCCCACACACCTCAGTTTTCCTTCTAGCTGAGTGGTTTTCCTCAGATGGTCTGTGGATCTCAGTAGGATGGGCTGCTTTTAAAGACATTGTAAAAGTGAACCAAGAAATTAAGCCTATTGTTCAGTGAGTGTAAAAGTGACTCCCCAGGTATGAACTGGCATTAGAAAGCTTTTAGGGGTCTGTAAAATGAAAACCTGTGTTCTGCTGTCATGGTATGAAGCCGATGATTTAATTCCAGTTATGGTGATTGTGGGGTGATTTCCTCAGCTTTAACAGTGGCACTGTTGTGAGGGACTCCAGCTGCTTGGGCCAGCAGTCTGCTTTCCATTGTGGGCACCAGCAATGACATGGAGTTGGTTCATGTGTGGGCTGTTAAAATCTGCAAGCTATTTGGAGGAGTTTTATTTGTTTTCCACATTTTCAAAAGTACTTTTCATCCATTCAAAGCATTTACAGAAATAACTTGCTGCAAAAAAACCCAAAAAAAGCAGCAAGCATTTGTATTGTGTGGAAATGTTAATTTAAACTTACTGGGGCTAGACCACATAGTTTACTTATTAGCACTAACTGCAGGGGCAGTGAAATTTCTGAAGCACCGTGAGTCAGTAAGGGCTGAAAATCAGCTGAGCCTCCTCCAGTCCCCTCACTGGTGTGACTGTGGCCAGCAAGACACCGTGGCCCAGCATGGAGAGCACAGTGTCTTGTATGCCAGGGCAGCAGCAGAACCAAACACTTCCTGACCAACTGCAGAAACTCAAATGAAGTCCACATAAGGAATCAAGCACATGAGATCAGAGGGGGGCTGCTTTATTCTCATGCAGTATCCCTCTGATGCTCGCAGTTTTGTGGGTATGTAAAAAGCACACAGAATGGGTATCTAGCAGCTAAATCCAGCCACAGATAGAATTTAGCACACTTCAGTTGCTAATTCCTTGAAGGTATGTGCTGCTTCTGATATAAATATGAGCATGTGCCTCACTACGCACAAATAATCATTTTTAGTTCCATTAAGCCAAAGCAGAGAAAAATGAAATCTGCAGAGGCAGAGATGCATCAGAAATTAAGTGGAACTACACTGAAGAAGTCCTCTGCATAAATAGCCTTAACGAACAATAATTAACACAGCCAGCATGTTTCATCATATGATATTGTTAGAGAGGATAGAAACAGAGTTAATCCCATCTGAATTGTAATGTAATGGCAGAAATAATTATATAGTTTTGTTTCTTTGTATTGCTGGTTTTGTTTTAAATGATGGAGTGTCCTCAAAGAGTCTAAATTAACTGTTCTCAATGAAACTAGATGCTTCCTCCAGCATCTGATAGAATCATAATCAAATGAGATTTTAATTAATAATTAACTAAATCCTTAGTGAGTTTCTGAATTGTGAGGCATGCTCTACATCTGCAGGATGCCAGGAGATTTATGAGAATACTGAGATGTTTCTGATTAGGAAAACAAGTAGGAGTCCTTGAATCCAAACCAACAATGGTGGACTGAGCTCTTCTCTTGAGTCTAAGTGCACAGGACTGGAAGTTCATGGCAATCCTGAAGCAGAAATGGAAATTCAGTGCAGATTTGGTGAAATATCACTCTTCCTCACTAGCTGATTTTTGTCCCTTCCTTGATACGATTAAATATAGGGCAGTGTAAAAAAAAAGCCTCAAACTAGCAGAGATTTTAGTCTGTTCCCTCCAATTGCCCTTACGGTAGAGGAGCACACGTAGTGTTTATTATGCTATAGATGTCCTCAGCTGTCAGAATAGTCCTCAGTCCTGGCTTTAAACAGCTTGATACCTTGGAGTTGCTATACCTTACAACACTGTCCAGACCTCCTACCAGGGAGCCACAGGAATGTCAAAAATGAAGGCACAAAAGAAACCATGTGAGAGAGAAGTTATTGGAATAAAACAAATCCAACATTTAGATCTTTGTACACTGTTTTCCCTCAGTACGGAGCAATTTCAGTGCAGATGCAGCCTAAATTTGGCTGTGAAATTTGCTTTTCTATTTAAACATATGGTGCAGCTTGTATCTGATGTGAAAGGCATCAAAACTCTAGGACATGGAATTGAAAGGAGACATCATGTGCACTTAGAGAGAAACATTGTACTGTGTTCAGTCCACTGTGGTGTGTGGCTTCAAGTCTCACCTTGAAGCCAGCTCAGTGACTTGTCTGCACTCTTCTCATTAGGAAGTATTTCCAAACCTTGCTGCTCTTATCCCAGGAAGTTTTCTGCTGTCTGGTAAAACCTTGTTCTTTTTTGTTTTTCCTCACTAGCTCGAGGCTCTCTACTCCAGTCACCATCCCAGAAACCCTCCTCTGCTTTATCTTACTGCAAATTCAGGGAGGTACTTTTTACAAGGGCTTGTCACTGTAGGGCAAGGTGTAATGGCTTCAAACTGTAAGAGGGTAGATTTAAATTAGAAAGATATTCTTCATCTGTGAGGGTGGTGAGACACTGGAACAGGTTGCCCCAGAGAACTTCTGGATGCTCCATCACTGGATGTATTCAAGGCCAGGCTGGGTGGGGCCTTGTGCAACCTGGTCTGGTGGGAGGTGTCCCTGCCCGTGGCAGGGAAGTTGGAACTAGATGATCTTTAAGGTCCCTTCCAACTCAGGGCATTCTATGAAATTCACCTTTGTTGAACACAGGTGGTCATGGTTGTATATTACCCCAGGTGATGCCTTGCTAATGTTTTTGTATAGGGTCATTAGAATAGCCCTACCTGCTGAAAATCTCTCTCCTAAGCCCACTAATCAGCTTTCCCCTTTCATGGTCATGTCTCAGTAAGAGCTCACAGCCAATCCTGTACTGAATACCTGCATTTCTTGCCTCTCCCTCCTGGCTGGTGTGATTTTGATCTCTACAATATTCAACTTCACAGCATTTCTTTTGCTGTAGCTTTTTGTGTCACCTCATGCTTCTTCTGTAAGTCTGTCTTTGCAGAGTGTAAAATATTTACTGATGAAAGAAAAAATATTTAACTTTTAAGTTCTAGTCCACATGATCTCAGCAACAAAAAAAATAAAGGAACTTTACAGCTTTCAGCGTTAAAGCAAGTATATCAGTGTAAACCACTCCTGAGAGAAGCCTGTGCATCACCAAGTTAATGTCTTCTGCCACGTTTCTAAACTGTCAGGGAAATGAGACAAGGACTGCAAGCATACACCTGTCTTCCAGCTTCTGTCCTTATGAGTCACTCTTGGTATCGGGCAAACTAGTTACTCAATGAGCTCTGCTGTTGCAATAGTGTAGATCTGAGGAGGAATGTGGTACAGCCTCTCGTGATGCCACTTTTTACTGTGAAAAAAAACAAACAGTCGGAGATAGTGGAAGGTTTGGGTTTTTTTCCCCATAATGAAAATCTGCAATAAGAAAGGTTGATAATTTATTTCCAGAAATGCTGTATTTTGAGAACAAAAAGCAAAGGGAAGGCACAGAAGCACTGGAATATCAGTTATAAATAGCTTTACAGTACTTCTTGTCTGTGAGTGTGCACGCTTATTATTGCAGGCAGCTTCCCTGGAGCTTAGAGGACCTGGCTGGAGGGGTTAACCATCCATACAAGTCTTTGCTGCCAGCAGCAAAACACTTTGGTCAGTCTTTTAGATGTTGCTCTGATTCTCAGAGTCTAATATAACATCCTTTGGAATTTAACATCGGAAACTGTTAACATTTCCATTGACCTCAACAAGCAAAAGTATTTGATCAGGGAATTGGGGAAAGACAAGTGCTATGCAAACTACAAAGCCTTAGTGAGCTATCTATCACAGAGAACGTACTGAAAGGACAAACTGGAATCTGCATGTGAATCAGCAACAGGTTCCTTTGGTCTCAGACAACCTCTTTTATATTCAGTAAGAGTAGACACAATACCACTAGGATTTAAAGGGTGTTTTTTTTACAAAATCCACACGGAGGCTCTTTGCAGAGTCCTTTCTTGAAAACTGAGCAGGTTTGCAAGGACTTTCTGCACCTAAACACACATCAAAATATAACAGAAAAGCTGTGTGGGAGCTGCAGGATGCTCACTGAGAGCTCAGCACCATCAAACGCTCCTTTGCCTGGGGTGAAGGGCAGGGTGCATTAACCGTGGGCAGTTTCTGCAGCCCCCAGAGCCTCTCCATCAGTAGATCTCTGCATAGCTGCACACAGTTTTCCAGGTTTCCACACTGCTCATCTAGAGTTGCTCCACCTCTGCAGTTGTTCAAAGAGATACTGAAGGACTCGCCCTTCAGCCTCAGTCATGAGCAGCCTCTCCTAGAATGTAAATTATCCACAAAATTCCAAACAAGACAGAACTTTTCTTGAATTCTTTAGCTGCATTCCTGTTTTACACAGCTCTTTTCCTTCACAGAGGTGTGGAAGATACTCACCTTTATCCTCACAAAGCTGCTGCACAAACAATGAGGAAGAAAACCCATTAAAGGGAAGGTGTGCCTGATAACACAATTACCTGTTTACCACCAGAACCAGCTCTGAGGAGCAGCTAATCATGCTGGCCACAGTAACTCCTTCTCAGAGCTGATGTCTCTGCAGAGAACTTCTACTGTCTTGAGCAGCAGGGAGTGAGGAGGTGCAGGAGAGGGGAAGTTTAGGACTTGGGTACCTATAGCATAGCCTGTAGGTAATAACAGGCAGAATGCTACAGCTGGACCTACAGTTTGTGAGGGGAAAACCAGCAGTCTTCTGTCTGTGCTCTTACTAATGCCTCTCAGATATGTATTTCTGGTGGGTTCAAAGGGTAGATGTGAGCATAGGAAGAGGGAATTTTAGGCAAGCTGTCTGTCATACCAGGAGAGAGGTGTTACTGTAAGACCTCCACATGCTCAGTGTGTTCCTGCAGTATTTAGAAATACTCAGTATTTGATTCAAATTAGAATGTCCTAATTTGGAGACAGGGATTCTTAGCTTTTAAAAGAAGGTACTTGCTGAGAAGTGTGATTTTGATTCCTCTAAAAATCACTGCCAAAAATCCCTCTCTAGTTTTTCCACTCACCTAATCTAGCTATGTGTGTCTGTAATCCCAAAATACAAAACCTATCTGTTTCTTCAGGTGCTTGTGGTGGAGAATGTGGTGGCAGCAGAGGTATGTAGATGTCACCCTTGTGTAAGAGGCAGAATGCTGGGTGCAGTCCCATGCTCTCTGCTACAAATGCTGCTTTGTTTGGGTTGGGAAAACAAAGGTGTCTTGATGTGGTTTGCTGTGATGTCGTTTTGCTGTGTGCTACTGGGTCGTGTGGTTCAGGCACACCCCTTTCTGTGGTTAGGCTTGTCCAGATGTTTGAGCTGACACTGGGACAGTGCAAGGATTCTGGGTGAGGTAGCTCCTCCAGAGAGAGAGCAGCTGCCTTAAAATTAGCACAGAGTGAAGAGAGCCATGGCTAGTGGCTCCACTTCAAGGCACGCTGGGGACTGTGCCACAGAATTAAGGGGAAAGCACTAAAGTGGCTCCTGGTACTTTTCTGGGAGACAGTGCTACTTTGCATAGCCTGTATCTGAATCCCCCAGTGAGGTCTAACAGCACTTTCTTCTGTTTTGTCATTGCTTTTTGTTGTATCTTCATATGATGTGAAAAGTTACGTTTGTTTTTAATAGATTTGATTTTAATTAGATAATAGTTATAATGGAAAAATCCCTGTTAACTTCCTCAACACATCTGTGAGCATTTGACCAGGCAAACCCCCAAGCAGCTGCTGCCCTCCTCTCAGGTGAACGCTGCTGAAGAGCATCTCACCAGCTCCTCGAGGGTTCACTTCTTGGGTCGGATTTTCATAGACAAACTCATTCTGCACAAGACACCAACCTTGCTGCTTAATTTGACTGGGAAAGTTAAAATAGGCAGGTTATATAATGATGTTTATCTTTACATCAGGAAGTCAACTAAGAAGCTGTTAAGCTGATATTATATAACAAAGCCCCCATTATAGAAAGTGTGGAGGAAGATGATCTAGGTTGATGACTGTCATATGTAATTGTTAATGGTTATAATTAATATTGTTTTGTATGCTTTTGGTTTTGATGTTTTGCAGCCTTCCAGAAGGCAATGGAGCATTAGCAGCCATGCACCGAACTTTAACAGTTTATAGAAATTCCAGTTCTACTCTTCTATATATTAGGTAAATAAATTCAAATGGAACATTCTAAATAATGAAATAGAAGTCATATATTTCTTATAATGTTGTCCAGAGGCTGCTGGAATAACCAAACTCACTATATTGTAGGATTGTGAATTGTCCAAAACTGAATAGATATACCTTATTGCAAGAGCAAATGAAAGATGAGATGACTTTATACAAATAACAAACAATCCCTAACTGAACGAGAGCTCAAACATCCTCAGAGCACAAACTGCTCAATGATAAAAAGAAAAAAATAATTTCTTGAGATTAACAAAAAAAAGAAAGAAAGAAAAGAGAGCAATTCTATCTTTCCCTGTAAACAGAAACATACTCAGCTGGACTTTATAACCCTGAGAATAAAGGGATCCTTGTATTCTTATGAAGATCAAATTAACCTGAGACAAGTTTCAGTTACAAGAACAGACACTGGATATAGAGTTTCCAAATTAAAAATATGAAGCTTGTATTACTGGGGAAACTGTCTTCTCTGTATAAGAAAGATGAAAATCAAATAATGAGAGATGTGTAAGATGATCCTAAAAAAATCTATTGAGTAGGCTGAATTAAATAAACTAAACTGGGATTTTTAATAAAACTTTGGTTTTAACAACTGATATAACATTGGATCCTTCTGTGTGTGATAGGCAGCACCTTATTCTAAATTCAGAAGAAATTCTGAAGAATTCATTCAGAAGAATGAAGATGATAAAGAGTGAGCTGGTATTTTGACTGTTAGCAGTATATATGACAGGCATGGAAATCATTGGGTTGTATGACACAGTAATTGCACAATATAATGAAAAGAGTAGCTTTAATCTTTAGTAGCCTCATGAAAATTAGCTATTTGTAGTAGTTCTTGCAGAAAAAAAAGACATATGCTACCATGCCATGCTTTCAGTCAAGCAGAATGCTTCTGTTAGAAGTTGTTTGCATCTCTTACAACCCACAAAATTACACATGATAAAGAAAAGCCACTCTCCTGAGAAGAGAGATCCTTGAAGGTAAGTCTGTGGCACCAATCTTATCAGACATCAGAGAATACAGATGAGTGGAGGCATAATGAACAAGCTAACTCCACTCAGCCTTTATTCCTTATTAGCCAGAGGAAATTAGGCTTCATTAGTTTCATTGCTTCCCCAGTTAGCTGTGAAGCATTGCACTGAGTTTGCAGGGGAAGTGAAGTAAAAGCTTTTCTGCAGCTGTCAGAGATCCTTTTATGAGTAATAATTCCCAGTTCTGTATGAAAAGGGGAAATTATCTGCTCTGTATACTATATGGTGACTGCTCTGCTATATGGTGACTTTGAGCTTTAAACAGATGACAAAAATTAGATAGAAAGGATAAATTTTCTTGTTCGTGTCACAAGCTCAATATAAAAAAACCCTCTTGAACTTTATTCATTACTCTTCAACTGGCAGCAATTATTTTTGCTAAAGTTAATATTCAAGTCTAGCAATGTACCACCTTATACATCATTGTCTAGCTTGAAATATATGAATACAAGTACCAATATTTATTGAGTTAGTCTACCCCATCTTCTGCTGTAATAATGATTGTCTAGCTCATTACTATTCAATTTTTTTTGCCCATAGTGATAACTGAACTCTTGCAGTGTGGTGGTGTCTGCTGTCCTTTCTCTCTTGGTTTTCAGTGCTTTTTGCTGTGTTGAATGATACATTCAACGCATATCTAGAGCATCTTTCTTGCAGCCTCCTGTTCTGAGTTCATCACATCTCTACAGTTCGTGTGGGGTGCCAGCTGCAACCCATCGACTCTATTGCCATTTTGAGCAGCCCATGTGGTTGGCAGCTTGTTCCAGTGGGACTTGAGGAGTCCACCAGGAGCTGGCATGAAGTCAGACCGCTCCACGTCACGTTGCCCTGCCTGTGCCCAACGTGTGACCGCTGCAAGGCATGAGAAGCCCGAGGGTACTGGTGTTTGCTGTGGGGGGCAGCTAGCGGGACGGAGCAGAAAGAGCTGTTTTCAAAGGGCAGCAGGCAGCTGGCCTGCCTCGAGGAGGTACGAGCTGGTGTTTGATCCATACAAATTCCTGGCAGGGGTCACTACTGTGATCGTTTTCAGAGCAGGCAGATGCTAACAAGCTGTGGCATAGTTTCTCAAACTGGGAAACGGCTCTGTTTCACAATGGGTCTGTAAACTGGGTTTATTAGCCTCTCGCACAGGGCCTGCTTTTCCCTGTGTGCACAAATGGCCCTGAGGGGCAAGGATCAGGTCGTATGGAAGTTTCTTCACATCTGGGCAACACACGCTGTGCTGGCCTCCTTGCTGTCAAAAGCTGCTTGCTCCGTGTTGCACACTCCCCCTTCAGCACCGTGCCCTTCTCCAGGCAGAGCAATCCTTGCCCTGTATCAGGCTGCCTGTCCCTGCCAGAGGGATGGTCCCAAGCAGAGTCTCCCCTGCGGGCTGCCGGCAGCGGTCACCATAGGAGGGGTTTGAATGTTGCAGTTGGAAGGCAGGAGAGGGGGTCATCGTCAGATCCTCGGCTGCTCCTTGGGCTCAGAGGGCTACGATGGAGACAGGCTCGTTCTTCATTTAACTGCTCAGGAGTTCCTGTGCCCAGGGTCATTCTGGAGCACATCCAGGAGGTGTTGAGTGCAGCATTGTGCTGACCACACCAGTCACGGTTTCAGTGCAAGCCTTTCTGCCTGCTGCCTGCAATGGTTTAATTTAAACAGTAGTGCTTAAGCTGCGTCACAAACGATGATCTGGTTCATACCCAGTTTTTCCCTCCTCCAAGGGAACTACATGATCTCCTGGAACCCAGAGACTGAAAAAGCTGATGTTTAATACAGGAGAGTTTTGCAACGCTGACTCTTACTGCAATGTGGTAGAAAAAATGCCATTTTCCATTCATGGGATGTTTTCTATATGTGCTGGAACTTCAAAACCACTTTATATACTGAAGTTTAACACTGTGCTTTCTGGTTCAACCACTTTCCATCAACAAATACTCTCCTAGAACTGAAACAGAAGTGCTGGGAAGCAGCACTGCTCTCTGAGGTACAATAAGGCTCACCTAATTGCTTCCTGGCTTGCTGATCCCTCATCCTGACCCCCTCTTTGATGTGTTCTTTTTTTTTTTTTTTTTCCTGGAGCATTAGTAACAAGTGAGAAATGCTGTCTCAGGGTGTTAGAGATGGGATTATTTCTCTATTCCCAGCACAACGACTGTATGTAATGGGATTATCTTTTATTTAAAATAAAAAAGCCTTGGAAACATCAAATCCTGTTTATGAAAAGGTAGTTTCTTTATGGTGGTTCCTTTAATTGCAAAAAAAAAATAATTGTCTTTTTTTGCCTTGTAATAATACATTTTTTGTCAGTCAGCAAAACCAACCTAGCTGCTGCAGATGTCTCTTTTCTACTAGCTAAATTTAGGCTGTTCTTCCCACTGTATATATATTCCTCTGACATCAAGAGGACTATGGCCCCTTTAGAGTACATTTATTGCTGTTGTAAACAGTGCAAACTGATGAGGCCAGATGATGGAGGCTTCTGCCAACATCCTTTCTTAGCCTGCTTTAATTTAAAAATATATGAACTGGTATCAGTTTGTGCCAAAACTCTGGAGGTATAAAAAATAAAACTAGAAATGTGGCAAATGGGAAATATATGTTAGCACTAAATGTATGTTCTGTTTTCTTCAGTGAGGTATGTGAACACTTTTACAGTACAGTACGTAGCTGTGGGAGGAAGAGAAACTCCTGGTGTAAATCATAAGTACATAACATGGGAGTATTCGGGAGGGGTGAGGGAAGGAGAGAAAGAGGCTTTTTCTAGATCTGGGTTAGATTTGTTGCAGTGTAAGTTTCCTTTAAGATTAAGACGTTGCCACAGCCAAATCTAGTCCTGATATTCAGACCAAAGATTCTTTTTAGGTGCCTGGGGTAAATTCTGTGCATTTTCAATTGTATCTAAATGAAAAAAACTGTAAAGGAGATGCAAACTGGGATAAAAAAAAAATCATCTCATCAGCAGGATTTGCTTTGAACTTTCAAGTTTCTCTCTGCCTATCACGTGCATGTACATACAGGGTCCAAGTGTTTCAGATCCACAGTTCTGGTTGATTGTCCATTTGATTGAGAAATAAGTAACATTCCCCTTTGGTACAAGCATTTGAGTGATCTCTAAGTTTACCAGTTCTAATATACATTTTCCCTTTAATGGGCACCTAGAATATGCTGCAAAGATCATATATCTCACACGTATTCACAGAATCACAGAATGTTAGGGGTTGGAAGGGATCTAGAAGATTATCTAGTCCAACCCCCCTGTCCAAATCACCCATATCACTGCTCTGTCTCCTCTGCTATCACACATAAAAGCAAGCTGTTTGCACTGCCAGTGCAGGCACCTATGGCAACTTCCAAGCCAGTTTTGAGACAGTAGCTTTCATGATTCAGATCGGTTCATGATGTCAGTCTATACAGCCTGCTGCTTATATTTTCAAGTCAGCAAGGCTTTTTCTGCTTTCTCCCACAATGCCCTCACACTAACCCTATGTGCTCTGTTAACTGCAGCCAAGCGATTTCCTTATCCTCCTTCAAATGAGCACTTCCTTTCCTTCTCATGCTGTTCTTCACGAAGGTGATGAAGGAAAATGCCAGCAACAGGTGGATGCCAGTGTTCCGTGTACTGCTTATTGGGAGGCCGGTAAGGTCTGTTCCCCTGCCTCCTGTCATGGACTTAGGCTGCTGGCTCCCGGAGCGGGGAACATCTCTGTTTGCCTCTCTACAGCAGGTAGGACAACAGGAGCTGACCCACGCCCGGGACACCGACAGTACCGGTGCCCACACGGTTATTTAGTCCATTTTTGCCCGCTAACTCCCGCCAGCGGGTCAAGGGCAGCTCCGCGGGGATCACCGCATCCACCAAGCAACTGGGGCGGCACACCTGTAGCTGTCCCCACCGCCCAGGGCGCCCGCCGGCCGGCACCAGCGGGGCACCCGGGACAGCGGCCGCCCCGGGGAGCGCCTCTCGCCCGCGGCGGGGCGGTGCCGAGCTGCGCCGGGAACTCTCCGGGGCGGGTTTCGTGCGGGAGGGACGGGACCGTCCCGCTCTGGGCGGTGTGGCCGCGCCGCCTCGATCGGTCCTCGGAGGGAGAGAGGGAGGCGCTGGGGGAGCCTCCCGCGGCTCTGGCCGACACCGCCGGCAGACCGGCGACTTCCATCGCCCGGAGGGGCGGGACGGGTCTCGGGACCACCGCCCACCAGCGCGGGGCTGGGCGGAGCCAGGCGGCGGCGCGCCGGCCCCTTTAAGGCGGGTAGGGAGCGCTCACCTTGCCTCCTCCCGCCCCTCGCCTAGGTACCGGCCCCGAGCCCAGCCGGGCCCTGATTGGGCGGCCGTCGGGCCCGGTCACGTGGTGGCGGGGGGGGCGCGCTCCCCACAGCCTCCAGGCCGCCATTTTGGCTGGAAAGTTTGGAATTTCCGAGCAGTGTGAGCGGGAGGCGGCGGGCGGCGCGAGCGCCCCAGCCCTGCCGGCCCCGCCACCGGCCCCGGCCCGGCCCTCCGCGCTGCACCGCCCCGCAACGCCCGGCCCGCTTCGTCCCAGCCCGTCTCCCGTGGAATCGCCGAGGCGGGTGCAGGAGGGACCCCCGAGCGGCCCCCGCTTGCTCGCCGGCCGGCCGGTGTGCGGGCGGGTCGGTCAGGCCGGTCAGGCGGGGCGGCCCCCCCTCCGCCCCAACCCCGTCCCCCCACCTTGCCCACCCTCACCGCCCGGCCCGCACCCAGAC